>JABSTQ010003969.1:0-24842 GCA_013358835.2 Ixodes persulcatus
GGCCAAGATGGTTCCCATTTCGAGCTTTGCCTCGCACGTGCACGCTCGACAATGAGCAGCTAAATGCCCCGGCCCTGTTAGGGCTCTTATGTTTGCTGCATGCTCACGTGCTCGATCGTTCACGCACCTTCCCGTTTGTCCAATATACACACGCCCACATGACAGTGGTATGTTGTAAACTACTCCCTTTTCGCATTGGACGTACTTATTCTTATGCTTGGTGTTGCAAGTGCCGGTGTTGTTGGCCTCCCCTAGATTAACCTTCCGGCACATGGCATACCCCTTGTTGGGTGCCGAGCACACTACTTTGACGCCCTGCCTTGTGGCATCTTTTTGAGCCTATGGGTGACACCATGAATATACGGAACCACCGCGAAAGGTGATCTAGGAACCTTCTTTCGTCTGTTAGAGTCATCCTCTCGGCTGGATCTCTTGATGTTTTGGCAGAGTTTTTCACAGATGGAGGCTAAGAAGGGTCTCGGATATCCGGCCTCATGAAGTCTGGAGATTTGGGTCTCGAAGCTTCTTCCCATCTGATGTGAACACGTTTTCCTGAGGCTAGCTGTGAGAGCTGTGGTGGCGACCCCTTGCTTTACATTTTTCGAATGTTCAGAGTCAAAGGGAAGGAACCCTTTCCCCGATCGCGTTTCGTATCTCCAACAAACGTGTTCATTTTGGAAGTCCAAGGCCAAATCCAAAAATCTGATACACCTATCAGCGGGAAGCTCGTATGTAAAGGTGAGGCCCATGCAATTTGCTTGAAAATCCCTAAGAGTGGTGTTAAGGCATCCGTCTGATGTTTCATCAACTTCGGAGGTACATAAAATAAGAAAGTCATCAACATACCGAAAAATAACTGCAACCCGTGGATCTTTCAAAGTTGTTGTATAGCAACCCCAGACGCGCCTAAAAAGACGTCACACAAATAGGGTGCCACTTTGGACCCGATACACACTCCACTCTTCTGGACAAAGTGCTGATCTTGGTAAGTCACTACCGTTGCGGAAAGATAAACCCTTAAAACCTCCAAGAAGGTATCTACGCTAACACCTGCTCCATTTTGGAACTTCGCAAGGCCTTGATTTTCAATGGTATCTCTGAGGACGTGCAGCAGCCTTGCTTGAGGGATGGAGTAGTACATGTCCTGTACGTCCAGGGAAAACCCCGAGACAATTCTACTTCCTTTTTCTTCAAGATAAGTTATTACTTGCTCTGAGTTGGGAATCCGGAATGGATCCTCAATATGTATTTTTGAGAGATGTTGTGCCAAAAACCTGGAAACACATGCTTGCCACGTTGTCCTTTCGGAGACTATGGCCCGAAAAGGAATGCCCTCCTTGTGAGTTTTGGCGGAGAAAAACACCGAAAGCTGGCCATTTGCCGCTCCTTTGATCTTGGTGCAAAGGCTGGCTTGATTTTGGTCGAACAGGTCAATGATGGTTCTTTTGGCTGCTTTTGCCCGTTTATCGTCTACCTTGATGAAATTCTTATTAATCGCTTGTTGGGCCTTTTCTTCATAGATGTTTGAATTCAGAACCACAAAACCTCCTTCTTTGTCCGAGACGCAAAGTTTAAGGTCTTTCCTTCGTAACTCTTGAATGGTAGATCTGAAGCTCACCTTTGCCTTTCCCTTGTGTTTGAGGTTTTCAAAGGCTTGGATGCCCTCATCTATGATTTGAGGGCCTTTCTCTTGGGGGGCCTTGGCGGCTATCTTCCTTACGAGAGCAACGTTGTCCACCCTCTCGAGCTTGGGAGCTATGGCGAACTTAGGCCCTTTTTCCAGCACCTGTCTTGCTGTTGTGGAAATCTCTACATTCCCGATCACCTGGATCGGATGCTTCTTCTCAAGTTCCTTGGCTAGTCGATGCGTTGCCAAGAGTTGACGCCAGATAGGGAGGAAACTTTGAATCCATAGGTTCTCCGTCGTATACCTTGTCATTGCGATGTGGTTGGAAAACCAGTTGTAGGTAGGACACCTAGCTCGCAGAACATCGGTAAGGAGGCGGACCTGCCGCCACTTTTCGGACCTGAGGATCTTGGACACTCGTTGAGCGTGCCCCTGGGATGGCTTTACCGCTCCAAAGAAGGATTGCACTTCAACCAGGAGGATCTTCTTTTGTATGCTCCGAGAGAGCAGTCTTGCTTGGCAGATGGAAGTTGCAATACAAAGGCATAGGGCCTCCGGTTTCAGAAGGTTGAAATTAAGACTAGGCGTGCTCAAATAACTAGAAAGATAACTAACAGGGGGTAGAAGCTGAGCTAGTTGGTGGTACATATTACAACGGTTAAACCAGCTGAACCACGAAAATAGGGAGAAAGGAGTGAAGACAGGCTATCGCTGGACTACCAACTATTTAATACTGATCCTTCGTTTTCTTCTCTTTATCTCCTGGCGTTGTGGCTACCTTCTCGGAACTTATTCCATCATTTAATGTCTTCACTCCTTTCTGTCTTCAAAGTTTCCTCCCTATCTGGCGTCAACTCTTGGCAACGCATCGACTAGCCAAGGAACTTGAGAAGAAGCATCCGATCCAGGTGATCGGGAATGTAGAGATTTCCACAACAGCAAGACAGGTGCTGGAAAAAGGGCCTAAGTTCGCCATAGCTCCCAAGCTCGAGAGGGTGGACAACGTTGCTCTCGTAAGGAAGATAGCCGCCAAGGCCCCCCAAGAGAAAGGCCCTCAAATCATAGATGAGGGCATCCAAGCCTTTGAAAACCTCAAACACAACTGAAAGGCAAAGGTGAGCTTCAGATCTACCATTCAAGAGTTACGAAGGAAAGACCTTAAACTTTGCGTCTCGGACAAAGAAGGAGGTTTTGTGGTTCTGAATTCAAACATCTATGAAGAAAAGGCCCAACAAGCGATTAATAAGAATTTCATCAAGGTAGACGATAAACGGGCAAAAGCAGCCAAAAGAACCATCATTGACCTGTTCGACCAAAATCAAGCCAGCCTTTGCACCAAGATCAAAGGAGCGGCAAATGGCCAGCTTTCGGTGTTTTTCTCCGCCAAAACTCACAAGGAGGGCATTCCTTTTCGGGCCATAGTCTCCGAAAGGACAACGTGGCAAGCATGTGTTTCCAGGTTTTTGGCACAACATCTCTCAAAAATACATATTGAGGATCCATTCCGGATTCCCAACTCAGAGCAAGTAATAACTTATCTTGAAGAAAAAGGAAGTAGAATTGTCTCGGGGTTTTCCCTGGACGTACAGGACATGTACTACTCCATCCCTCAAGCAAGGCTGCTGCACGTCCTCAGAGATACCATTGAAAATCAAGGCCTTGCGAAGTTCCAAAATGGAGCAGGTGTTAGCGTAGATACCTTCTTGGAGGTTTTAAGGGTTTATCTTTCCGCAACGGTAGTGACTTACCAAGATCAGCACTTTGTCCAGAAGAGTGGAGTGTGTATCGGGTCCAAAGTGGCACCCTATTTGTGTGACGTCTTTTTAGGCGCGTCTGGGGTTGCTATACAACAAACTTTGAAAGATCCACGGGTTGCAGTTATTTTTCGGTATGTTGATGACTTTCTTATTTTATGTACCTCCGAAGTTGATGAAACATCAGACGGATGCCTTAACACCACTCTTAGGGATTTTCAAGCAAATTGCATGGGCCTCACCTTTACATACGAGCTTCCCGCTGATAGGTGTATCAGATTTTGGATTTGGCCTTGGACTTCCAAAATGAACACGTTTGTTGGAGATACGAAACGCGATCGGGGAAAGGGTTCCTTCCCTTGACTCTGAACATTCGAAAAATGTAAAGCAAGGGGTCGCCACCACAGCTCTCACAGCTAGCCTCAGGAAAACGTGTTCACATCAGATGGGAAGAAGCTTCGAGACCCAAATCTCCAGACTTCATGAGGCCGGATATCCGAGACCCTTCTTAGCCTCCATCTGTGAAAAACTCTGCCAAAACATCAAGAGATCCAGCCGAGAGGATGACTCTAACAGACGAAAGAAGGTTCCTAGATCACCTTTCGCGGTGGTTCCGTATATTCATGGTGTCACCCATAGGCTCAAAAAGATTGCCACAAGGCAGGGCGTCAAAGTAGTGTGCTCGGCACCCAACAAGGGGTATGCCATGTGCCGGAAGGTTAATCTAGGGGAGGCCAACAACACCGGCACTTGCAACACCAAGCATAAGAATAAGTACGTCCAATGCGAAAAGGGAGTAGTTTACAACATACCACTGTCATGTGGGCGTGTGTATATTGGACAAACGGGAAGGTGCGTGAACGATCGAGCACGTGAGCATGCAGCAAACATAAGAGCCCTAACAGGGCCGGGGCATTTAGCTGCTCATTGTCGAGCGTGCACGTGCGAGGCAAAGCTCGAAATGGGAACCATCTTGGCTCACCACAAAGACCAGCTCGCCCGGGAAATACTTGAGGCCTTGGCCATCGATGATAAAGAAGAAAACTGCGTTAGTTCACCATCTATTGCCCTACAGGCAAGCGAAAAAAGATTCCTTCGGCAAACCAGTATCCGAGATGGCACAGAAAGATCAAGTAGCAAGAAAATGAAGGCAATAATAGAGGAGCAATAACATTAAATGATGGAATAAGTTCCGAGAAGGTAGCCACAACGCCAGGAGATAAAGAGAAGAAAACGAAGGATCAGTATTAAATAGTTGGTAGTCCAGCGATAGCCTGTCTTCACTCCTTTCTCCCTATTTTCGTGGTTCAGCTGGTTTAACCGTTGTAATATGTACCACCAACTAGCTCAGCTTCTACCCCCTGTTAGTTATCTTTCTAGTTATTTGAGCACGCCTAGTCTTAATTTCAACCTTCTGAAACCGGAGGCCCTATGCCTTTGTATTGCAACTTCCATCTGCCAAGCAAGACTGCTCTCTCGGAGCATACAAAAGAAGATCCTCCTGGTTGAAGTGCAATCCTTCTTTGGAGCGGTAAAGCCATCCCAGGGGCACGCTCAACGAGTGTCCAAGATCCTCAGGTCCGAAAAGTGGCGGCAGGTCCGCCTCCTTACCGATGTTCTGCGAGCTAGGTGTCCTACCTACAACTGGTTTTCCAACCACATCGCAATGACAAGGTATACGACGGAGAACCTATGGATTCAAAGTTTCCTCCCTATCTGGCGTCAACTCTTGGCAACGCATCGACTAGCCAAGGAACTTGAGAAGAAGCATCCGATCCAGGTGATCGGGAATGTAGAGATTTCCACAACAGCAAGACAGGTGCTGGAAAAAGGGCCTAAGTTCGCCATAGCTCCCAAGCTCGAGAGGGTGGACAACGTTGCTCTCGTAAGGAAGATAGCCGCCAAGGCCCCCCAAGAGAAAGGCCCTCAAATCATAGATGAGGGCATCCAAGCCTTTGAAAACCTCAAACACAAGGGAAAGGCAAAGGTGAGCTTCAGATCTACCATTCAAGAGTTACGAAGGAAAGACCTTAAACTTTGCGTCTCGGACAAAGAAGGAGGTTTTGTGGTTCTGAATTCAAACATCTATGAAGAAAAGGCCCAACAAGCGATTAATAAGAATTTCATCAAGGTAGACGATAAACGGGCAAAAGCAGCCAAAAGAACCATCATTGACCTGTTCGACCAAAATCAAGCCAGCCTTTGCACCAAGATCAAAGGAGCGGCAAATGGCCAGCTTTCGGTGTTTTTCTCCGCCAAAACTCACAAGGAGGGCATTCCTTTTCGGGCCATAGTCTCCGAAAGGACAACGTGGCAAGCATGTGTTTCCAGGTTTTTGGCACAACATCTCTCAAAAATACATATTGAGGATCCATTCCGGATTCCCAACTCAGAGCAAGTAATAACTTATCTTGAAGAAAAAGGAAGTAGAATTGTCTCGGGGTTTTCCCTGGACGTACAGGACATGTACTACTCCATCCCTCAAGCAAGGCTGCTGCACGTCCTCAGAGATACCATTGAAAATCAAGGCCTTGCGAAGTTCCAAAATGGAGCAGGTGTTAGCGTAGATACCTTCTTGGAGGTTTTAAGGGTTTATCTTTCCGCAACGGTAGTGACTTACCAAGATCAGCACTTTGTCCAGAAGAGTGGAGTGTGTATCGGGTCCAAAGTGGCACCCTATTTGTGTGACGTCTTTTTAGGCGCGTCTGGGGTTGCTATACAACAAACTTTGAAAGATCCACGGGTTGCAGTTATTTTTCGGTATGTTGATGACTTTCTTATTTTATGTACCTCCGAAGTTGATGAAACATCAGACGGATGCCTTAACACCACTCTTAGGGATTTTCAAGCAAATTGCATGGGCCTCACCTTTACATACGAGCTTCCCGCTGATAGGTGTATCAGATTTTTGGATTTGGCCTTGGACTTCCAAAATGAACACGTTTGTTGGAGATACGAAACGCGATCGGGGAAAGGGTTCCTTCCCTTTGACTCTGAACATTCGAAAAATGTAAAGCAAGGGGTCGCCACCACAGCTCTCACAGCTAGCCTCAGGAAAACGTGTTCACATCAGATGGGAAGAAGCTTCGAGACCCAAATCTCCAGACTTCATGAGGCCGGATATCCGAGACCCTTCTTAGCCTCCATCTGTGAAAAACTCTGCCAAAACATCAAGAGATCCAGCCGAGAGGATGACTCTAACAGACGAAAGAAGGTTCCTAGATCACCTTTCGCGGTGGTTCCGTATATTCATGGTGTCACCCATAGGCTCAAAAAGATTGCCACAAGGCAGGGCGTCAAAGTAGTGTGCTCGGCACCCAACAAGGGGTATGCCATGTGCCGGAAGGTTAATCTAGGGGAGGCCAACAACACCGGCACTTGCAACACCAAGCATAAGAATAAGTACGTCCAATGCGAAAAGGGAGTAGTTTACAACATACCACTGTCATGTGGGCGTGTGTATATTGGACAAACGGGAAGGTGCGTGAACGATCGAGCACGTGAGCATGCAGCAAACATAAGAGCCCTAACAGGGCCGGGGCATTTAGCTGCTCATTGTCGAGCGTGCACGTGCGAGGCAAAGCTCGAAATGGGAACCATCTTGGCTCACCACAAAGACCAGCTCGCCCGGGAAATACTTGAGGCCTTGGCCATCGATGATAAAGAAGAAAACTGCGTTAGTTCACCATCTATTGCCCTACAGGCAAGCGAAAAAAGATTCCTTCGGCAAACCAGTATCCGAGATGGCACAGAAAGATCAAGTAGCAAGAAAATGAAGGCAATAATAGAGGAGCAATAACATTAAATGATGGAATAAGTTCCGAGAAGGTAGCCACAACGCCAGGAGATAAAGAGAAGAAAACGAAGGATCAGTATTAAATAGTTGGTAGTCCAGCGATAGCCTGTCTTCACTCCTTTCTCCCTATTTTCGTGGTTCAGCTGGTTTAACCGTTGTAATATGTACCACCAACTAGCTCAGCTTCTACCCCCTGTTAGTTATCTTTCTAGTTATTTGAGCACGCCTAGTCTTAATTTCAACCTTCTGAAACCGGAGGCCCTATGCCTTTGTATTGCAACTTCCATCTGCCAAGCAAGACTGCTCTCTCGGAGCATACAAAAGAAGATCCTCCTGGTTGAAGTGCAATCCTTCTTTGGAGCGGTAAAGCCATCCCAGGGGCACGCTCAACGAGTGTCCAAGATCCTCAGGTCCGAAAAGTGGCGGCAGGTCCGCCTCCTTACCGATGTTCTGCGAGCTAGGTGTCCTACCTACAACTGGTTTTCCAACCACATCGCAATGACAAGGTATACGACGGAGAACCTATGGATTCAAAGTTTCCTCCCTATCTGGCGTCAACTCTTGGCAACGCATCGACTAGCCAAGGAACTTGAGAAGAAGCATCCGATCCAGGTGATCGGGAATGTAGAGATTTCCACAACAGCAAGACAGGTGCTGGAAAAAGGGCCTAAGTTCGCCATAGCTCCCAAGCTCGAGAGGGTGGACAACGTTGCTCTCGTAAGGAAGATAGCCGCCAAGGCCCCCCAAGAGAAAGGCCCTCAAATCATAGATGAGGGCATCCAAGCCTTTGAAAACCTCAAACACAAGGGAAAGGCAAAGGTGAGCTTCAGATCTACCATTCAAGAGTTACGAAGGAAAGACCTTAAACTTTGCGTCTCGGACAAAGAAGGAGGTTTTGTGGTTCTGAATTCAAACATCTATGAAGAAAAGGCCCAACAAGCGATTAATAAGAATTTCATCAAGGTAGACGATAAACGGGCAAAAGCAGCCAAAAGAACCATCATTGACCTGTTCGACCAAAATCAAGCCAGCCTTTGCACCAAGATCAAAGGAGCGGCAAATGGCCAGCTTTCGGTGTTTTTCTCCGCCAAAACTCACAAGGAGGGCATTCCTTTTCGGGCCATAGTCTCCGAAAGGACAACGTGGCAAGCATGTGTTTCCAGGTTTTTGGCACAACATCTCTCAAAAATACATATTGAGGATCCATTCCGGATTCCCAACTCAGAGCAAGTAATAACTTATCTTGAAGAAAAAGGAAGTAGAATTGTCTCGGGGTTTTCCCTGGACGTACAGGACATGTACTACTCCATCCCTCAAGCAAGGCTGCTGCACGTCCTCAGAGATACCATTGAAAATCAAGGCCTTGCGAAGTTCCAAAATGGAGCAGGTGTTAGCGTAGATACCTTCTTGGAGGTTTTAAGGGTTTATCTTTCCGCAACGGTAGTGACTTACCAAGATCAGCACTTTGTCCAGAAGAGTGGAGTGTGTATCGGGTCCAAAGTGGCACCCTATTTGTGTGACGTCTTTTTAGGCGCGTCTGGGGTTGCTATACAACAAACTTTGAAAGATCCACGGGTTGCAGTTATTTTTCGGTATGTTGATGACTTTCTTATTTTATGTACCTCCGAAGTTGATGAAACATCAGACGGATGCCTTAACACCACTCTTAGGGATTTTCAAGCAAATTGCATGGGCCTCACCTTTACATACGAGCTTCCCGCTGATAGGTGTATCAGATTTTTGGATTTGGCCTTGGACTTCCAAAATGAACACGTTTGTTGGAGATACGAAACGCGATCGGGGAAAGGGTTCCTTCCCTTTGACTCTGAACATTCGAAAAATGTAAAGCAAGGGGTCGCCACCACAGCTCTCACAGCTAGCCTCAGGAAAACGTGTTCACATCAGATGGGAAGAAGCTTCGAGACCCAAATCTCCAGACTTCATGAGGCCGGATATCCGAGACCCTTCTTAGCCTCCATCTGTGAAAAACTCTGCCAAAACATCAAGAGATCCAGCCGAGAGGATGACTCTAACAGACGAAAGAAGGTTCCTAGATCACCTTTCGCGGTGGTTCCGTATATTCATGGTGTCACCCATAGGCTCAAAAAGATTGCCACAAGGCAGGGCGTCAAAGTAGTGTGCTCGGCACCCAACAAGGGGTATGCCATGTGCCGGAAGGTTAATCTAGGGGAGGCCAACAACACCGGCACTTGCAACACCAAGCATAAGAATAAGTACGTCCAATGCGAAAAGGGAGTAGTTTACAACATACCACTGTCATGTGGGCGTGTGTATATTGGACAAACGGGAAGGTGCGTGAACGATCGAGCACGTGAGCATGCAGCAAACATAAGAGCCCTAACAGGGCCGGGGCATTTAGCTGCTCATTGTCGAGCGTGCACGTGCGAGGCAAAGCTCGAAATGGGAACCATCTTGGCTCACCACAAAGACCAGCTCGCCCGGGAAATACTTGAGGCCTTGGCCATCGATGATAAAGAAGAAAACTGCGTTAGTTCACCATCTATTGCCCTACAGGCAAGCGAAAAAAGATTCCTTCGGCAAACCAGTATCCGAGATGGCACAGAAAGATCAAGTAGCAAGAAAATGAAGGCAATAATAGAGGAGCAATAACATTAAATGATGGAATAAGTTCCGAGAAGGTAGCCACAACGCCAGGAGATAAAGAGAAGAAAACGAAGGATCAGTATTAAATAGTTGGTAGTCCAGCGATAGCCTGTCTTCACTCCTTTCTCCCTATTTTCGTGGTTCAGCTGGTTTAACCGTTGTAATATGTACCACCAACTAGCTCAGCTTCTACCCCCTGTTAGTTATCTTTCTAGTTATTTGAGCACGCCTAGTCTTAATTTCAACCTTCTGAAACCGGAGGCCCTATGCCTTTGTATTGCAACTTCCATCTGCCAAGCAAGACTGCTCTCTCGGAGCATACAAAAGAAGATCCTCCTGGTTGAAGTGCAATCCTTCTTTGGAGCGGTAAAGCCATCCCAGGGGCACGCTCAACGAGTGTCCAAGATCCTCAGGTCCGAAAAGTGGCGGCAGGTCCGCCTCCTTACCGATGTTCTGCGAGCTAGGTGTCCTACCTACAACTGGTTTTCCAACCACATCGCAATGACAAGGTATACGACGGAGAACCTATGGATTCAAAGTTTCCTCCCTATCTGGCGTCAACTCTTGGCAACGCATCGACTAGCCAAGGAACTTGAGAAGAAGCATCCGATCCAGGTGATCGGGAATGTAGAGATTTCCACAACAGCAAGACAGGTGCTGGAAAAAGGGCCTAAGTTCGCCATAGCTCCCAAGCTCGAGAGGGTGGACAACGTTGCTCTCGTAAGGAAGATAGCCGCCAAGGCCCCCCAAGAGAAAGGCCCTCAAATCATAGATGAGGGCATCCAAGCCTTTGAAAACCTCAAACACAAGGGAAAGGCAAAGGTGAGCTTCAGATCTACCATTCAAGAGTTACGAAGGAAAGACCTTAAACTTTGCGTCTCGGACAAAGAAGGAGGTTTTGTGGTTCTGAATTCAAACATCTATGAAGAAAAGGCCCAACAAGCGATTAATAAGAATTTCATCAAGGTAGACGATAAACGGGCAAAAGCAGCCAAAAGAACCATCATTGACCTGTTCGACCAAAATCAAGCCAGCCTTTGCACCAAGATCAAAGGAGCGGCAAATGGCCAGCTTTCGGTGTTTTTCTCCGCCAAAACTCACAAGGAGGGCATTCCTTTTCGGGCCATAGTCTCCGAAAGGACAACGTGGCAAGCATGTGTTTCCAGGTTTTTGGCACAACATCTCTCAAAAATACATATTGAGGATCCATTCCGGATTCCCAACTCAGAGCAAGTAATAACTTATCTTGAAGAAAAAGGAAGTAGAATTGTCTCGGGGTTTTCCCTGGACGTACAGGACATGTACTACTCCATCCCTCAAGCAAGGCTGCTGCACGTCCTCAGAGATACCATTGAAAATCAAGGCCTTGCGAAGTTCCAAAATGGAGCAGGTGTTAGCGTAGATACCTTCTTGGAGGTTTTAAGGGTTTATCTTTCCGCAACGGTAGTGACTTACCAAGATCAGCACTTTGTCCAGAAGAGTGGAGTGTGTATCGGGTCCAAAGTGGCACCCTATTTGTGTGACGTCTTTTTAGGCGCGTCTGGGGTTGCTATACAACAAACTTTGAAAGATCCACGGGTTGCAGTTATTTTTCGGTATGTTGATGACTTTCTTATTTTATGTACCTCCGAAGTTGATGAAACATCAGACGGATGCCTTAACACCACTCTTAGGGATTTTCAAGCAAATTGCATGGGCCTCACCTTTACATACGAGCTTCCCGCTGATAGGTGTATCAGATTTTTGGATTTGGCCTTGGACTTCCAAAATGAACACGTTTGTTGGAGATACGAAACGCGATCGGGGAAAGGGTTCCTTCCCTTTGACTCTGAACATTCGAAAAATGTAAAGCAAGGGGTCGCCACCACAGCTCTCACAGCTAGCCTCAGGAAAACGTGTTCACATCAGATGGGAAGAAGCTTCGAGACCCAAATCTCCAGACTTCATGAGGCCGGATATCCGAGACCCTTCTTAGCCTCCATCTGTGAAAAACTCTGCCAAAACATCAAGAGATCCAGCCGAGAGGATGACTCTAACAGACGAAAGAAGGTTCCTAGATCACCTTTCGCGGTGGTTCCGTATATTCATGGTGTCACCCATAGGCTCAAAAAGATTGCCACAAGGCAGGGCGTCAAAGTAGTGTGCTCGGCACCCAACAAGGGGTATGCCATGTGCCGGAAGGTTAATCTAGGGGAGGCCAACAACACCGGCACTTGCAACACCAAGCATAAGAATAAGTACGTCCAATGCGAAAAGGGAGTAGTTTACAACATACCACTGTCATGTGGGCGTGTGTATATTGGACAAACGGGAAGGTGCGTGAACGATCGAGCACGTGAGCATGCAGCAAACATAAGAGCCCTAACAGGGCCGGGGCATTTAGCTGCTCATTGTCGAGCGTGCACGTGCGAGGCAAAGCTCGAAATGGGAACCATCTTGGCTCACCACAAAGACCAGCTCGCCCGGGAAATACTTGAGGCCTTGGCCATCGATGATAAAGAAGAAAACTGCGTTAGTTCACCATCTATTGCCCTACAGGCAAGCGAAAAAAGATTCCTTCGGCAAACCAGTATCCGAGATGGCACAGAAAGATCAAGTAGCAAGAAAATGAAGGCAATAATAGAGGAGCAATAACATTAAATGATGGAATAAGTTCCGAGAAGGTAGCCACAACGCCAGGAGATAAAGAGAAGAAAACGAAGGATCAGTATTAAATAGTTGGTAGTCCAGCGATAGCCTGTCTTCACTCCTTTCTCCCTATTTTCGTGGTTCAGCTGGTTTAACCGTTGTAATTTGTATGTTCTGGTTCGCACCGCACTCTGGACAGCTACCGCCATCTATGAGCTATGGCGGCAACCAGACAACTTGTTGCCACCATAGCTCATAGATGGCGGCAGCGACTTCCGGCCAGCTATTTGTGCGCCATCTGTTATCCGTTGGTATTCTATTAAGAACTTCCGGTTCACGCCGGAAAATTTATTTAATAGAATGAGATACATATTATTGTTGCTGCTAACAGATTTCAAAAATTATCCTGCTAAGGTGAAACAAATATTTTGGTTAGCTAAAGTTTCGCCCCTATACTTTGTTCTCATTGGTCGGGTTTTTTTTGTTTTGTTTTTTTGTATTTTGACCGTTGAGAACAGTTGCGCGTCGGCTGCCGCGGTCGCAGCTGCGTGGCTGCGTCGGCTGCTCGACGGCGCCTGTGCCAGCGGTGCGGTGGTGGTTTTCGTATGCGGCAGCGGGCAGTGGCGTTGACCTGTTGGTTATCGCTCTATTTCGTCTACCAGTTCGTCGAGCAAACGGCACCTTGTCTATTGCTTGACTCAGTGGTGCTCTAATTCCGGTGGCAACAGCTCTGCCAGGTTCTTTTGGTTCCCGAGTGACGAAAGGTAAAGAGGGGCTGCTATACTTTTGGTTATACAGTTTCGGATTGCCGAAAACTTGCTGGTATGTTTCATTATGGCAGAGTTATTGTAGAAGGTCAGAAGGGTCAGGGCTCATTCACACTGGAAGCGGATCCGCGTTCGCAAAGCGGTTGCGAACGCGGTTGTATAGACGCTTTCAGGCAGCTGTGCATGGGCGCCGCCATAACCGACCTTCAGTTTTTGTTCCCTCTTATTCCGTTCGCTCCACTTCATCATTATCACAGTAGGTCAGGTCATTGCCATTTTAGATTCTACCGCGTCCTTCTCCCCAGCATAGGCCGTTGTGGAGACTCGTCAACGCCCGCTTCAGTGGCTCGGCATCTCGGTAAGACAAGAGAAGGTCGGCTATGGCGGCTCAATTTGGCGCGCGCTGAAAGCGTCTATAAGGATTCAGTACAATTGCACGCGCATTTGATGACATCTAATGCGCGTGCAATTGTACACAACCGCGTTCGCAACCGCTTCGCGAACGCGGATCCGCTTCCAGTGTGAATGGGGGGTCAGTGCATTTATGTTAAGATGAGCGGTGTGGGTGGATCGGTGTCAGAGCACCTCAGCTGGGTAGCACGTACGTAGAGCATCTCGCGCTGCAGAAGGAACCGCGAGAGATCGTGGCGATCAAATCACAGTGGCTCATTACTTCAAAGTTAAATGTGTGTTTGTAGGTCTGTGAATACTTGAATAATAGTTTCGTGTAAATTTTGTTACTTTGTTGTGCCGTGAAGTGAACGTTTTTTGTTTTTTTTCTGTATAAAGAGCGTGCCTAATGAAAAGAGAACTTGCAAAAGAAGTTTGGACTTGTGCTCAGACTGGCGATGTGCGCCCATCTGGGCGCACTATGCATTCATTGACTGACGATCTAATGAGAAGTGCCTGTTGCTGAACATGCACTGTTGCCGAGCCGATCTCAATCGAGCGACGCAAAGTCAAGTGAAATCGTTTCGGAAGCGTCGGACATTCGCAGAAAAATGTAAACACACTTTTTTTTTTTCTAAAAGAGATATTGCCATTAAATTGCTTTGTAGAAGAACGAGACGGAGGCAACGGGAGCAGTTTCCTTTGCTCTCAACATCGGCGACGATAGGATGCAAGTTCGTTCGGAGTTCGGAGGCTGCTCCTAACTTCGAACGAACTTGCATCCTTTGTCGCCGAGGGTGAGAGGGGGGCAGAGGAGGGACAATACTTCTCACACCCTCCCTCATAACAAAACGGTTGCCATAACGACGGCGCGCGTATTGTTTTCTTTATTTTTTATTGTTCTTGGAGAAAAAGAAGGCCCGTTATAGCCGATTCACACGACGGACCGAATCGCGATTTTCGTCCGCGGACTATGTACCACGTGACCGGCACGTCACCGATTCCTGCGATCCGCGCCTCGTCCACGGACGCGCGGACTGATAAAGTCGAGCGCCTTTTTCACTCGCGGATCTTTGGCGGGAGATTGACTTGAAAAGCGTTTAGTCTGGCAACGGTACATTGTTTTCTCTTTTTTTGTTTTGTTTCTGGACGATGAAAACAAAAATGGCGCATCGTTGTGTTTTGTGCGTTCGCTGGTTCATTTTGTCGCGCGTTTCTTGGTTCCACGTGTGAAAGAAACTGCAGAAACTTATCTGGCTGACGCGACGCAGGTTCCGGTGCTCCTCCGGGTCCACGTCAAGAAGCTCCCGTCAAAACTCGTCTAGCACGCCGCAAAAATTTTTGCACGTCCAATCAGGATTTCACCGAGCAAGACCTCTCTTGTGGCTGTGGTGTAATTGAGTGTTGTGCACGAGCGCGGAGAGCGTGAAGGCATCTTCGAACGCCCCTCGGCGAGCCCAGAACTTCGTCGCTTCTACGCAGAACCCTTCTCGAGCATGACCATGCCTGTGTCACTCTCATGCTTTGGGTCAGTAAAGCTTGTGAAGCTTCGCGCGAAGCCTATCACGGTGTTTTGTCTCGATCTGTACGTAACAGCGGCGTACGATTCATTATCGCGGTAGCAAACGTCGACTTCTCTCTTGGACAACGTTGCCACGGTGCGATGTTGGAGTTTCGCGGCACTGTGGGGTAGCAACAGGTTCGGTCCGTCCTCGCTGGCGTCTGCTCGTCGTGTCCCTCGTGTGGATGCGCTTAGAAGACGGACAGTCCGCAGATATGTCGTCACGTGATCAATCCGTCCGCGGATCAGTCCGTCGTGTGAATCGGCCATTAGGGGAGATTCGGCGCTGCCGTCTGCAATTGGAGTCCCAATGGGAGGTATAGACTAGAGTCACTAAATAAAGCTACGCTTTCAGAGTACCGCATTCCTTTTCTTTGGCATTTTGCCGACAATACAGTCGCTCTATCCAACAATATTCTGGTTCGCTGCGGCATCATTGGGCAGCGGCAGTCACGTGCGTCGCTATCATCATCATCGCGTTTTTTCAGCGCCACCATCTTGGGTCCAGCGATCATCTGCGTGCTGCTGTTTGCTGTTTACTGCGCGCACACGCTGAAGTCCGTCGCTCAGCACGCGCTTTTTTCGTGTTACGTCGAGATACGAACAACACGACTTCGATTCGCTGCCACAGCTGCGGCCGCGGCAGCTCGCGTAGGCGACGGCTACAGCTCGGCTTGGCTCAGCTACATACACCTCTCCATTTCCGCGCGGACCCAAGATGGCGGCGCCTGACGCGCTTCAGACGCGTAGTTCGGGAGTTTCGGTACTCTGAAAGCGTAGCTTTATTTAGTGACTCTAGTATAGACTCTTTCTTCAAGGGCGCCGCCATCTTGAATTGTTGTCACTTCCAGTATGGGCGAAAACATTGTTTTGCCGTCGCCACGCCAATAGAATGCATTTAGGAGAAAAGCGTAACCGTCACCCATTTTCGTTTTCTCTCCCCTCTATTTTTTTACTATTTGCAGGTTGAAATGTTTTAATATATTTTCGTCGCCCATACCGGATGTGCCTACTTGGCGGTCGGGGGCGAGAGTAAGCGGAAAAGGTCTATAGACCATTCTAAAAAAGAGCGTGTGGCCGGTGCCATTTTGAGTGTTTGTGCGTATGGCGCGTTCTTTGCTCGCTTTCCGAAGCGACGAACACGCACGTGCTGGACTGTGAAGATCGCACGCTGGACTGTGATTTTGTAAACATTGGAAAGGTCTATAGAAAGATTCCACCGGTTGGGTTTGGTGCCTACACATGCGCGTCCAAACTGTCCGATTTCGCGTGCGAACCGCCGGAACGACCTTCGAGGGCGAGGGTTTTCGTCGCACCGGAGGCTACGAAAACCCTCGCCCTCGAAGGTCGTTCCGGCGGTTCCCATGCGGAATCGGACAGTTTGGACGCGCATGTGTTTGGCCCTTCAAGCGCGAGACACATGCGCGGCAAAACTGTCCGATCCGACGTGCGAACCGCCGGAACGACGTTCGAGGGCGAGGGTTTTCGTCGCACCGGAGCGTCGGATGGGGCCTCCGTCCGGCGCCGGCGTGCGTCCAACTTGCTAGATATCGCCGCACGGTTGTCCGAATTTCGGAGGGCCGCAGCCAATGGCAGCACGGATGGCGCGAAGGTCATGTTGTCACGTGACTTTCGGCCCGATCGGGCGAGGAGGCGCTTCGTGGTTCGGGCAGTTCGGGGAAGCGGATCTCCCCCTCTTTTACAACGCATACACACACACATGTGGCGGTGCGCGGTGAAGGAGATGGACGCCATCGAGTTTTCTCGCGCGCACAAAACAAGCTGCTGATCTCGCGCGCCATGGCAAGCCGTCCTTCTGGGACCGATCGAGGCCGTCGAAACCCGAATGTACTCCGTTTCACCTTACGATGGAGAGCAGCGGACGCTACGAGCCATTCCAATGCCGTGTGAGTGTCACGTGAACTTCGGGAGAGACGGAGCAATGCGCGGTGTGTGTAGTCACGTGATTTGTACGCAGCGCTCGCTTCGCTGGGATGGCTCCTAAGGTCCGCTGCGGTCCATCGCGATTAAGTGATGTTGAGCAGAAAAGTAACCTCACGGAAAATTTCTACACACGCACACTTTAATAGAATGTAATAAAAATATTATGTTTGTTTTAAAGTCAGAAAAACCAAGAAGGGCGAGGGAAGTATTTTAGTTTTCTAGGCTAGGTGGCGCGAGCTACCGCCCGTTATATATATAGCCATTAGCATTCATCCATCCATTCGGTAGAGGGATACCCGAAACTGGGCGGAGCTGAACGGAGCGACGCAACGACGCGTCGGAAACCATGTGTCGCGAACCGTCCTGTGCGGCGATTCGGAGCAGCCATCTTCCCTACAGTTCGCACGCCGGACCGGACAGTTTTGACGCCTTAGGCGCCCGTTTCCGGCTTGAGCGGCGTCGCCGTCGCCGTCGGCGTAACCGCGCGGTGCATTATGGGAAATATCCCATAATGCACCGCGCGAGCCCCCCCCCCCCCCCCCCCCCGGGGCCACGTGACCTCGGGGAGGAGGGGAAGGGGGTCACGTGACCCCCCAGATCACGTGACCCCCCCCCCTACCTCCCCCCAGGTCACGTGACCTCGGGGGAGAAGGGGGAGGGGGGGTCACGTGACCTGGGGGGAAGAGGGGGAGGGGGGGTCACGTGACCCCCAGATCACGTCACCCCCTCCCCCCGAGGTCACGCGACCCCCCCCCCCCCCCCGGAGGAGATTGATGAATGAGGGGAGGAGGAGGAGGAGGAGGGGGTCCTGATTACCCTTCCCTCCTCCTCCTCAAGAGCTGCGCTCCAATTCGGCGTTACAGGGATGTTGTAAGCGGCTTTCATTTTTACAGCATTCAACGGTGTACAGGACCAGTGTCAGTATAAAAATCTATTATGCATAAAATAATAAAATTGACATCAGCTACACATCGTAGTTATCCTAATTAATATCAACGTCATCAAACGTTTCAAATGGAAATAATTCCCATCGACATCATTGAGATCACATTAATTAACATACAATGTCAGCGTTACTGTAAAATTCTTCATATCTGTTGCAATCAAACAGAAAATATATATAGATAAAGATACATGTAAGAGGTTGGTATATTTTTTTTCAACATCAAATTATAAATAGACCTAAATAATAATGCAAAAAATATCAAAAACACCATAAAATGCACTTTGAAATCTGCTACCCACTCGTTAAGCCACTTGGGCTACAAAATACACTTTTACTCTTTTCTTGGACATGCAGTCTTCGACCTCGGCGTACTATTTCAGCAATATTAGGGTGGTTATTTATAAGGTCAGATAAGTGATAATCAAGCTTAATCAAACTATCATCAAAATTATGAGTTATATAAAGCGCCCTTTTGAAAACCCGTCTTAAAAAAAAGTCTGCTATTGCTTGTTTTATTATAGATCAAAATGCAGTCAAAGGCTATAAGATACACAAGCACAAACACGCATACTTAAAGCGCAAGGCCATAGTGCATGGTTTGCGCTTGATTGCTTTGACCGGTGACAACAAACGCACTATAGGTTGTTGAGCTCCGTGACATAGTGTTTTTTGGTTCTGCCTGATTGGCCTCATTGACCTGTTATGTCGGCTGCGCTCTGACTTACAGCGAAAATGAATTTAAACGTTTTTGTCGTGCAAAAGATCTTTCATTAGCAAAATGCTGACATGACATGTCTTATATACGTTCTTTAACGTTTGATAACATCCTTCACTGATTGATTCACTATGCTTTTAATTCTTGAATAGTTAAAACGATGGCTACTGGCTTGTGAGCCTCTCGATCTCGAGCTAGGCACTCTCGATCGGGTCGATGAGCTAGCTGGGCTCCGCTTCTGTGCGAACTGGGCACTGCTACCACCACTGGCACTTTTGCTGGCATTTGTGTCGGCGGGAGCACGCGCTGAGCGCTGAACGTGCACGGGCGAGCAGCAGAAAGGAGGAAATTAAGAGCAGAGGTGGAACCTCACTGCCACGAGCTTATTTTCTGGCCACACGGATGAGTGCCGCCATCTAGTGGTTGAACTAATGGCTTGTTCAAGATGGCCGCCGTGGGACCGCCGCCTTAATGCACGAGACCTTGTGCCGCCGAGATGTACCCTAGGGCAAGGAGCTCGCGCTTTTAGCCTTTCCTACGGTACATCATAAGGTGAAATGAAGGATAGGACTTCCGACCCAGCTTGCTAAGCCTTACGCTCCATCTTGAGCGACCGCTAAAGACGTTGGGATTGTTGTCGTTGCTTCCGGAATCCGTGAATCGAGCAGCCTTCACTGAGAATTGTAGTTTCGAGTACGTATTTCCGTTCGTTTGCTGCCTGAAGTCGGGAAGCGCGCGAAGAGCACGTAGAAGTATAGGTTCCTTGGTCTTCAGGGCGTAGTATCGGAGCGGTGTTGGCGGCCATGAAGCTATCGTAAGATTTCATCGCGTCTTACACACAACTTCCAACCGTTTCGTTCGACGTATTTGGATTCGTTTTCAGGTTTTGTCTTACGCACGTTTTGCGTAACAGCAAAAAAGAAAAAAAAAAGCTTAGCCAACAGTTTTTGTTGCTACGCGCTAAAGCACACAATTAAAGCAAAGCAAAACTGAGAAAATACCCGGCCTCGTCACGTGATACTGATCACTACGTCACCGTCGAGCCGAACGCAGCGCTCCAATCGGGTGCTCGGGGATAATAGTGACAAGTTGTGTCCTTAGACGCGATTTGCGGCGCAGCACTGAAGTGAACGGCTCTTGGAAGCGAATGGCGACGGAGCGCTTGCGTGAGGAGGCACGTGCTTCGCGCGTTTACGCAACGATGTTTGTCGGTACTTGTAAAGGCCCTGTCACATTGAGGAAACACGGCGGAAACATCAACAAAACATGTTTCTCAACAGTCGGGAAACATGTCGGCTGTCGGCTCTGTTGCCCGACAACCCTGTCACATTGAGGAAACAGCAACACAACATGGACGACAGCGACAATGTTGTCTCGGTGTGACAGCTTTTGGCAACGGAAACCCCGGCAACTTGTGTCGTACGACACGTGTTGCCCATTTCGGTGGCTGAGCAAATTTTTTTTCCAGCAACACGGCAACATCTATATTTTTCAGTACAGATAGCCGCACGAGAATACTTCAATAATTGACAACTCCCCATTTCTAAGCAGCCCCATCACTATTGCAATTAGCACATCCCTTCTTGCACTGTGTGGTTTGTCGGAGCGGTCGAATTTATTCGATCAGTTCTGTGTTTCGCTCGAGATGCCGTCGAACCCTTCAACTGTGCCGTTCACTTCGACTGAGGAGTCGAAAATGATCACGATGGTCGAGGAACGTCGATTTTTGTGGGACATGCGAGATGAGCGATATCACCGACGTGATCTTAAAGACAAAGGATACAGCGACATCGCGGAAGCGCTGGTCCATTTTGAACGCGGCTTCTTGCGCGGCGGCAGCTGATCGTTAGAATCAAAGAAGCACCAAAGGAGAAGCTGCTGCTGTGGCCGGCGCATATGCCATCCTGCAAGGGTCTAGCCCTGTAGCAGAACGCAACCGCCAAATCCAGAGAACACGAGATGGTTCGCGCGGCTGATGAATCGACTACGGTAGAGCGACGGCGATGAGACGACGATCCAAAATGGCAACGATTCGAGGGGCGAGCGGAGCCAGCGGATCTGAGCTTCGGTCCAGACGCAGCCGATGCTACAAGCGCGAGCATGTGGCCCAGAACAGTGCTTGCACTGCACGAGCGCGCGTGCTTGGCAGGGATAGAGGCAGCGCGCAGGAGAGGAGGCAATTTGTGTTCTTCCGACACGCTTTCCCGGTGTGACAAGATGTTCCCCGAGTGTCGGAGAACAAGTTGGGAAACATGGTTTTCGGACGACAGCAACATGTTTCCGGACTGTTGCTGTTTCCGCAATGTGACAGGGTCCCCGAAAACATGTTTTCCTCGTGTTGATGGACAAAGTTCTCCAACTGTTTCCGCAGTGTGACAGGGCCATAAGAAGTGCGAAACGTGAATTTTGTCAAGGGGCTTGGACCAGCAGAAATATTCTTCAGCCTGGCGGAAAGTCCTCCTCGCCCTCTTTTTTAGGGGCGAAGCTCCTTAGGGGCTAGCCATGTCCGTATGTCCGTCCGCCGTCGGGTGCTCGTGCTCCTGCTCGTGAGCTCACGAGCAGGAGCACGAGCACCCGACTGCTGGTCCCCCTTTAAGTGTCTCAATGTTGCTTGCTGGCTGCGCCTTGCTAGAGTGACGACATCCGTTGGGAAAGCAAGTGCCGCCTTTTCGGAAGCGGCGACTATTTTGCCTTCCGTGATGTGCTGACCTCGTGTACGTGAGACCGGTGGATCGAATTGTGCCTACGAAAATGTCAAATTAAGAAGTTCTCGTTGAGGTCGGGATAAATTATTTCACGTAGGCTTCCTCAACTCGGTCATGCAACGAAACGTCGCAAATACGATCATTTGTAGAATGTTTTCGCATTATCATTAAATGCAGCACCGAAAACCAACGCATAGTTGACGGAACACGTGACCTCACATGCTCTTAAAGTTCATTACAACTTGGGTTTGGACGAGTTTGACCATACTGAATTTAAAGGTTAAAAGCGCGAACAACTTCGAGGACAAGAAACAAACAAAAACGACAGGACAGGCGTCAACTCTCTTAGCGCCTGTCCTGTCGTCTTTGTGTCTTTATTGACCTCACTTTGCTCGCGCTTTTTATCTTTTAATTCTTAAAGTTTGCGCGACATTTTTGTAAGTGGTAATTTTAAATAACTGCGTGAACAGCTCATAGACTGCTGCATTTGAGTGGGAGGCAAGATGGCGGTTTGGTGATAGCAGGCGAATTAGATGTCCTCATTCAAAACTCTCTAAAGCCCCTCGATGTGTCTGCGTTTGTCTTTATCAAGGGGCTTTAAGAACTCACCGCTGATCAGCGCCCCAAGGCTCAATTCCATTGACTGCGGCAGCTTTGAGAACTTTTCCCCAGCCAAAGATGTCCACTCGGCAGTTCGTTCTCAGTGAAGCGCGGGGACCAGAATCCAGCGGGCGTGTCTCTCGGTTAAGCACACGGGCCGGGCGTCTCTTCTCCACTATTTCAAACACTGCCGACAAATCTAATTGCAGTTTCGTTGCGTCGTCAGACATGCTGCGGTAGCAAAGCAACAAGATGCTGCAGAGTCCACTCAAGTTTTTATTACCAACGTTTACAACTTGCGCGGGATGCAACTATACCCTTCACCAACCACCACCCCCGTGTTTAGCCAGTGCTCAATGTAACCGCAACAAAGACGCTGCTACAGGCAGCCTAAAGACAACGCCTAACACCATAAAATAATCAGAGCCTGCGGACATCCTTCTTTTCCTCTATGGAACTTGATCTCTGTCGAATGGTACCAAGTTCAACTCAGCGATTGGACCCGAACTCGAAGCAGGCGTCCTTCGACGCGTTGATTTACACGAGGACCAGCCGACCGCTGGCGCAGCACTCGTGTTCCATCTCTTCGCTGAATCTCACTGTGGCATGGGCGTACCAACGGGGGGGGGGGGGGGGGGGGGGGGGCAAAACATGTGTTTTGCCCCCCCCCCCCCCCCCTGATACAGCCGCCACTGGGCAGAGCAAACACTGGCCGGCGGCGCCCAAGGGATACCAAGGGCACCGTCCCCCGGCCCTGGGGAGCGGGGGGGGGGGGGGGGTCTGGTTTGCCCCCCCCCCCCCCCCACTCAAAAACAAGTTGGTACGCCACTGCACTGTGGGGACGTCCAAAATTTAGTACGCTCGCTTTGATTACTCTATAGGTGGTGTTGCTCAAAGCCACTACTACGGGCAGCTGGGGTCGTAGACCATGTACTTCTCCTGGGTACCGCAGAGGAGATCGAAGATGAAATGGCAGCAGGTGTCGGTACTTCCCAGTTGACTCTTGGGAACGAACAGTCCACATGCATTGGCTGCAGGGTTCAAATACGATGTCAGTTAATGAACGGTGAAAAGCCTGACTTTTCAGCATAAATCTCTATTTAGTGTATATATATTAGCAGGGTCATTCTACGCCAAACGACTGGGACCTAAATTCGACCCTCAAGGATTTGATCTGAAACATTTTATGTTATTGGTGATGTAAAAGTGCAATTTTGTTTTAAAAGGGTGGGAAACGAGATTGTAATATAAGCACCGTTTTTAGTATGCCAATATATTCTTCTAAATCATACAATATGTTTTATCACGCATTTCCGAGCGTTTTTAAGGGTACGGACGGCATAAAAATGTCCTGAAAAGCTGATATTCACGTTTTATTTAAAAAAAAACGCTAACATGCGAAGATTTAAAACGTGTTAGTAGTAAGAAAAACAAAGTATATCTTAAGAATATTTTGATACAAGATGTGTTACGGTTTTCTAAAATAAGTGGACGATACTGAATGTTACCAAAATACTCAGTTTTCAAAACCATAAAAATCATAAGGGTGGTTCGTCTAAAAATATGTACTCAACGGTAATAGATAGCCAACAACACACACAACAAACAAGCAAAGTTAAAAAAAATAATAAAAAGCGAAAAAATAAATTTTGAATTTGGCCTCATTGCCGGTATTTAAACTATTGCAAAATATTCAGTTTTCAAAGCAGAAACCAAAGGTGTTTTGTGTAAAATGTATACTTCACGGTTATATGTAGTTAATAACTAAGAAAACATACGAACAAAGCTTGAAAAAGTATTATTTTTGAAAAAACATATATATATATATATATATATATATATATATATATATATATATTTTTTTTTTTTTTATTGCAAGCATTAAACAAATTGCACAAAAACACTCACTTGGAAAACAAAAACAGTGGTGTGTTCGGTTTAGAAATACGCACTTAACGGTTGTATATCGTTCGTAGAAAAATGAAAAATTTGAGAAAAAAAGTAGTATTCTTTAAAATTTAGAAAATATATATATATATTTTTTATCTTCGGTCCATCATCTTGCGTCCTCGCCCTGAAGCAGAGACGCGAATTATTGAATCCGTTAGTAAACGAAGCAAACGACGCCGGTTGTAGTTGTAGGGCGTGTTCTTCGAAGACCCGACGTCCAGAACGCGCTTTATGCCTTGCGCCGTGCTTTGGATGCGAGGCCTGCCGCCTGCATCTTCCTAACAACAATCTCACGCCTGCGCCGTTATTCCGTGTTAATGGGGTTTTCAGGGAACCTTCATTGATCTGTGGAATCAGAGACTTACTGATCTTGCCCAAGAGTCTCGAGTTATGTTTAGGCTATGTTCATAATATTTTTGAAGTAAAATGAGACAGTCAGCATCGAAGGGGTTGGGGCCCCTTCGCTAGTCGCCTTACCTTATCCTCCTAGACTATTAAGAAAATAAAACAGTGTTTTATTTTAAAAAAAGTTGATTGATTAAAAAATGCACGCATAAAAACCTATAAAAATTAATTGTGAATTTTGTTTTCAGAAAGTTCTCACTAAACTTAATTTGTTTTGTTCCATAAAATCATCTTGAGTCATGCTCATGGACTAAAAGGCACTTGGCTAACGAGAGACTAGGCGCAAATGGGTTGCATTGAACCAATGTTAAAAAATATAATTTTCTCCCGTTTAAAAAATAATACTTCATTTAAACTTTGCTAGATTGTTGATCTGTTACAAAACGCTACATATGGATAAGTATGTACAGGGTGTTAAAGAAAAAAACA
>JABSTQ010003970.1:0-16060 GCA_013358835.2 Ixodes persulcatus
AATATGTTATAAGAACATGAACTATGCCGCTTTTCTCAAACAGTGTGCGCAGTTTTTATGGTATAAAAAAACCATTGTTTTAGGCTACTTTAAGGCGAGTACAAACAATTTCCCTGTCTCTGGACAGGGCTGACGTACCCCCAAGTAACATTGATATGTTGTAGATATGTTGCGAGAATGTTCCGAATGTTTTGGGGGCGTTGGGAGATTTTGCGCAACGGTCGCCAATATGTTTCTGACACAACAGTGATTGACATGACAAAGGCGCAGCGTTACGCTACTGTTTCGAACCCCATGCTGCCTGTGGAACTGTGTATTAACAGTCGGGAAAAGGCTGGAGGTACAACGTTTGCTAGGCGGCATAATTTATATGTTGCGCAACTGCAGCGCGCGACATGTTGCTTAAGCAACGTTGTATCAGTGTAGTACAGACGCGAAAATCGCAACGTTGTGTAGTGAACTGTTTCCAATCTGTTTCTGACGCAACATTAATCGACACGACAAAGGCGCAGCGTTACGCTACTGTTTCGAACCCCATGCTGCCTGGAAAACTGTGTATTAACAATCGGGAAAAGGCTGGAGGTACAACGTTTGCTAGGCGGCATAATTTAAATGTTGCGCAACTGCAGCGCGCGACATGTTGCTTAAGCAACGTTGTATCAGTGTAGTACAGACGCGAAAATTGCAACGTTGTGTAGTGAACTGTTTCCAATCTGTTTCTGACGCAACATTGATCGACACGACAAAGGCGCAGCGTTACGCTACTGTTTCGAACCCCATGCTGCCTGGGGAACTGTGTATTAACAGTGGGAAAAAGGCTGGAGGTACAACATTGCTAGGCGGCATAATTTAAATGTTGCGCAACTGCAGCGCGCGACATGTTGCTTAAGCAACCTTGTATCAGTGTAGTACAGACGCGAAAATCGCAACGTTGTGTAGTGAACTGTTTCCAATCTGTTTCTGATGCAAAATTGATCGACACGACAAAAGCGCAGCGTTACGCTACTGTTTCGAACCCCATGCTGCCTGGAAAACTGTGTAATAACAGTCGGGAAAAGGCTGGAGGTACAACGTTTGCTAGGCGGCATAATTTAAATGTTGCGGAACTGCAGCGTGCGACATGTTGCTTAAGCAACGTTGTGTCAGTGTAGTACAGACGCGAAAATCGCAACGTTGTGTAGTGAACTGTTTCCAATCTGTTTCTCACGCAACATTGATCGGCACGACAAAGGCACAGCATTAGGCTACTGTTTCGAGTTCCATGCTGCCTAGGAAACCATGTGCCAAAAGTCAAAAAAAGGTTGTAGGTACAACGTTTGCAAGGTGGCATAATTGAAATGTTGCGCGACTGCAGCGCACGACATTTTTCTCATGCAACGTGGTATTACTGTAGTACAGACCCAAACATCGCAACGTTGTATAGTGAACTGTCTGCAACTTGTTTCTGAGGCAACATTGATTGACACGACAAACGCACAGCGTTAGGCCACTGTTTCGAATTCCATGCTGCCTAGGAAATTGTGTACTAAAAGTCGGAAAAAGGTTGAAGGTACAACGTTTGCTAGGCGGCATAATTTAAATGTTGCGCAACTGCAGCACACGACATATTTCTTATGCAACGTGGTATTACTGTAGTACAGACCCATACATTGCGACGTTGTGTAGTGAACTGTCTCCAATTTGTTTCTGACGCAACATTGATCGACACGACAAAGACACAGCTTAAACCGCTCCTTCACACTGGCGTTCGAAACGCAAATGCTTAGCGGATCCGCCCGTTTTCGTCATCGAATCGCGAGCGATTCCACTGAATCTTTAAGCAAACGCGTCCGTAAACGCGACTCAACCGCCGGTGTGAATGGGCCTACACTGGTTCGAGCTCCATGTTGCATAGGAAACCGTGTAACAACGTTACTAGAACCACTCTGTTAGGATGCGCCCAGGTCGGGACGCGCTACCTGAAATCCCCGCAGATACAAGGTTGTATAAAAACAGTATTAATTGTGCCGCAAAACCTTGAAGCTATAGATATTAGAAAATATCACGCGCACGTCATTTTGTAGTAAACTCCAACAGAATTTACGACAAAAATAGCTTTTTCCGTTTGTTCTTACGCAAAAACATGCTTTCTGCTAGCTCAAGGTGACCACAGTAAAAAAAATAAGAAGCAAAAAAGATTAAGAATGGCGCTGTTGTCGTATTTAGCTCGGTCTCGGTGGACGCCAAAGGCCCAAGTTTCAGCGGTGACTTTCCGATCTGAGTGTTCTAACAACGTTGCCGTGTACTAAAAGTCGGAAAACGGCTGAAGATACAACGTTCGCTAGCCCATTCGCTATCAAAGCTGGCGCATCCACGGTCGCGCCTGCACAGACCTAATTGCCAAAGCCGGCGAGTCGCCGGGCTGTACACTTTTGTGGTTTCAAATTGATCTAATGGATGGCGCGCTATAACAACTTACACTTGCAGAGTTTGGATATATTACCACCGCACGGGTTATGGGTCTTTTCTTCTAGTTCCTGCACGTTTACCATCGTGACATGGGAGAGAACGCCACAGCCAAAAATATCCCGATCTCTATCACCCATTTCGCCACTCCCGCAAATTATGAATGTGGTAGGTTGGTCCAGTAGCTTAGAGCTCACTTTTTGAAAGGAACCGAAAATAGAAATGGAGCAGTACAAGGTGAGCTATGCAAGACACTTGAAGAAAGCCTGTGGTAATGAAAATGGACTGCTCTAATCTGGAAAGTCGGGTCAGTCAGTTCATAATTTTTTATACACTTTTGAAAGACTCCAGAAAAACAAGAACCAGGACAAGCCGAGTGACGCAAGGCGCCTCGTGTCGTTCAGATTGTCCCGGTTTTTTATGTCCTTTCGGAGCACAGTGTTCGGTTTCTAAACGCTGTTTTTATTTTGGCACGGGAATAAGACAACAATACGTAATACTTTTTCACACCAATGCAATGCAATATAGACTTCTATTTCCAGCAATCTGCTTTCCGCCATGCTTCCATCATGACAGGGGATCTGTCGGCGGCTTTGCGACTGATTCGGGAGAACCGGGGGGACCTCGTGATGTCGCGGTGTATGTGTGTTGACAGAAGACCTGTCGGCAACTTTGAACTGACGCCGTTTGAGCTTGTCGTTGGCTGGAATTTACGGGGGCCTAGGGAAAGGAAGAGGGAAGGGGGTATGGCTTTTGGGAAGAGGAAGAAAAAAAGAGGGGGACAAAGGGTAGCGAGTGATATATAAGTTTGTCCTGTGAAATAAAGTTTATAGCTGAGGAAGTGGCCGAGTGGGCTAATTAGGGCGCCTACATGTTTCCGCCGCTCGGCTCTTTAGGGGGGCGACAACGTTTGTGATACCTGTTGCCGACAAACCAGTGTTGCCTACCTCGTCACTATGGTAACCTGCGCTGTTTTCGTCGACCGTTTTGTCACACTTGCCGGTCGTGCGCTCGCTCTACGCCGCTAATCCTCGTTAGGGCCAGGGAGCGCCCACCGCTCTCGTTCAAAGGCGAGTCTCCGGCATGCGATGACGGTCTGATGCGTTTCATTTTGTCGCGGGAACTCGCGTTCCGTTAAAAGCAACGCAGACTTCCTGCTCGCAACTTCAAAATATGAAACACCCAATTAAAGAGAGCGACAGCCACCACGACCACCATCCCGCTCAGCCTCCGACTCCTCTCATGAACGGAACGGAAGTGGTCTCACTGTGTTGCCGGTGTTTCGAGACTACAGAAACTCGACGTTGTTTACGTTTAGCGAAATAAGAAGTAGAAAAAAATGGCGGCGGCAGAGGATCTCGGAAAGGGTAACAAGAAGTTGGCGCCACCCTAAAGCGGAGAAAAAACATGTAGGCACCCTAGGGCTAACGCGTCTCAGCTCAAGGCTGTATAGCATACAAAGCAAGCCAATTTTTTTTTTTTTTTCGTTTGAGGCTTCGTCTGTTTTGTTCTGTGTTTTGTCTTTCGTCCGTATCTCCAGAGGCTAGTTTACAACGATGCTCAATTTATTTCTCACGTACGTAGATCGTGCAATCAGGAAGCGACTGAAGGATTCCGCGCCGGGCTGCTGGCCGTGCCGTTATGTAAATGACTACCTAATCATGCATGAAGAGCAGACAGACCCTGAGACTATCCTGGAGGCCTTATCGTCGGGCCCCGCAGGCCTTGTCTTTAAAAGGGAGGACCCCTCCGACGGAACTCTCCAATTCTTAGACCTTCGTTTGGCGATCCATCCCGGGGGAATCTGCTGGGAGTTTAGGCAAAGGACGGAAGAAGCCAGTTCTGCATTTCACTAGCGCTCAATCAAAGACCGTTAATTAAACCAGGGCTCGTCAAGACCCTTATGACGTCAGCGCGTTCTAATTCCTGCCCCCGTTACGCGGAGCTATACATGCCTTGCAAGTGACGTCACGCTAGGGAACAACTATAGGGAAGGACGGGGCCCTGCACCATACTGGTGGTTGACTTCACACCGCGCGGATGCGCTTACCAAGGCGTAGGATGCTGCTAACGGCCCGGACATGCGCTAACATGCACCATATTTTTAAAAAAGGTACCATGAACTTAGAAAAACGTGCTGAGCTTACGATGGTGACGTTTATCCAGTACTTGCGAAATATTTCGGCATTGGTGCGATTGCGCTACGAGCAGAAAGTTTCGAAATGTCGCCGACGAAGTTTTGACGCGAAGGGATGTCGTGTCGCCAAAAAAAAAAAAAAAAAGCTTAATTGCGCGTTTCATAATTTGACGAGCGGCTCTAGGAGTCGCTTGTAGAAAAATTGTTAGGATTTTGCGAAATACTGGTAAACAACGCAATGTTACCGTCATAATCTTAACCCCGAGACAAGAAACTCTCATTGTCTCAGGGTTTATATTATGATGTTTCCTCCGGCTCGCCTGCATACTTTCGCTCCTTGCAAAGGTTATCGTATCGCGGGCGGCGCGAACCGATGACCCGGCGGCGGCAGGTCGGCGAGCTTGCACACGGGGGCCGCCGCCGACCGATCGCCGTCGGGCCGGGCTTGCGGCGCGACACTCGCCCGGATTCGGCCGGGAGCCCCGAAGGGTTGCTCGAAGCGTGAAAACGGCGTTATGCAACGAAGGCCAAAGGCCATATACACCAATGCAAAGGCGTGCGCGAACGTAAACAACGGTAGAAAAGTGGCGTCGTTCGCCGCTATAAAATGCGTCCCGCAAACTCGATAATCCGCGGCCGCATCCCTTTCCTGCCGCTCGTACTTTCTCTAACTTGACGGCTACTCTTATCGCGGGGCATGCCGACGAAACGATCGGACGATCATCGGGATACGGGGTAATTGCTACAGCCGAGCGCGGCGCAGTTTACCATTGCTCTCGCTGCGAAGGGCCGTCGAGTCAACCACCAGCATGGTAGATAACGGTGTTCGACGTCATCATGTGACGTACGTGCAAGGCATGTATAGACCGACACGCTGTTTACAAACAAGCCCGCGTTTGCCCACACCAGGTGTGGGCACTGCGCGTGCGCAGAAACCGAATTCGCGTGAAGTGAAGCGTCTGCGCATGCGCAGTGCCGTCGACAGCGCCACCGCAGCTGCGTGACGTCAGTGCCGCGTGCTGGTCTATAGTGTCCGGCTGCAGACGCGGAGGTTGAGGAAGGCCGACTTTCCCGACGACCTGCTGGACAACTCGCTCAAGAGGCTAATTTTCGCCCCTTCTACTCCGACACCGGCACCCAGACAAGGGAAGAAAAAGCTGGCCGTCATTCCTTATACACACGACACAGCGCATCGGCTAAAAGCGCTCGCGTCCAGATTCGAAGTAGGGGTGGCGTTCAGCTGCAAATTCAACTCAGTTAACAAAATGGTTACTTGCAATCCCCTAAACAAAACCTCCTCTAAGATGCGCGGTCATCAGTTCGTCTCATGTAAAAAAAAGAGGGTCTACTCCATCTCGTTCTCCTGCGGCGGAGAATGCATAGGCCAGACAGGCAGGTGTATCAACGAGCCTGCGGGAGCGGGAGGACTCGGCGCGGCGCACACGATCGTAGTGCATCCAGACTTGGAAGTAATTCGTTACAAGTAAGGTGATTACTTGTAATTAATTAATTTTATTGTAATTTAGTAATTAATCTGTTACTTTTTTGAAAATATACTTTGTAAAGTAATCTCCTTACTTTTACAGTAACGAATTACTGAAATTACTCGTTACAATACTTCCGTCCCATCAAAGTGTGAAAAAGAGTGGTAGAAGGGATATGCAATGGCCTTCGCGCTTTTAGCATGCCAACACAAGACTCGGGTGAGGTGCTGGCGTGGAAAAGGTAAGGAATTCACGGAAAGCACAAGAGCCCAGCCAGAGCCCGTTTCGGGACTCGATCGTACGGTCAGCCAAGCTGGGCGGATTCGACTGTCTACATGAAGGCACAAAAGAGTAGAAAACAAATGGCCCATAAAACCGTCGCGTGGGGTTCGTGAGGACTAGGGCCGCGAACACTGTGACCATGGCGCATGCGTCCGCTCCCTTCCCTCCTCTCGCCTCCTCCATTCTTCCCCACCCCTCTTAGTTGTGCTCCCCAAAAACACAATCAGTGTTTATTTTTTAGTTTTTTTGCTTGTCGTTACACGAAACCGTCTTTTGCTTGTTAGTGTTTCTGCCTACACACGCCCCCGCCCCTCCCCCCCGGCAAATACGAAAAAAAATCTAATAAAACCTCGCCCCTAGCTGCTCATTGACAGCGTTGTGAAAGCTAAATACTGGCTGGACCAACCAGCTGTTTGGCTTCTTTCACTTGAATTTGCACTAGCGGATGCATAGGGCAAAACCATGAGGGGTGCGATGGCAGCAGTTCATTAGAAGTAAAAAATATTAGCGTCAACCCTGCTGTCAGTTCAAACAGTAGCTTTCGACAGCAGGCAATAAGCTGGTCGGGGAGCACAACAAAACGGCTTGGGACATCTAAGCTGGGGTCCTCTTCAGCGGATTGCGCCTGCGGGAACTTAGACGGAAATTTTAGGGAAAGGGAACACAGTCCGAGTTTTCTGAGAATAACAATGGCTGACTTGGACACTGGAGTTGAGAAGCCCCCTGTAAACGCGTGAAAGACATGGAAGCGTGCTGTTCACTGAAAATTGTGCTTTTTTAAATAATTTATAAATGGCAAAATCAGTTCAGCTGAGGGATTGCGCAACAATATTTCGTGTGACGTCTTGGTTTTGATAAGTTTGGTGATCAAGAAAGAAGATCAAGTGGGTCATTTGGTCGGATAACAGCCTTCATCAAAACGGAGTATTTGAAATGTACCCAGACGCAAACCGCATCTTCGTCTCACAGCCAGTCCGATTTAGTGGGTAAACCAGCCACTATTTAGGGCAACATGCAGCAAATATAGAAAAATCATATCTTCAGAGGAATAGTGTTTTGAAGCTCGCCGATTCCAAACTCGGATTAATTCGAATGATGTGCGTGCCTCCACCGCCCAAGTGCATTTGTCGCATGTTCATGAAATTTAGTTCTGTCATGGTTGTATACAGCGCAAGGCTCGTTTATCTTGAGCACATGTTTAAGTCCTTTATAATTTTATATATTCGTTCTCCTGAAATTATTAGCCTCAAATGATGCGTACATAGTACTGCATGTGTTGCCTTTTTGTTTTAATTTTGATGAGACCCGAAATTTTCCCCTTCAAACACGCAGTACATAGTGTGTCTTTTTCGTGTTTCTTTGGAGTAACGCAAAAGTAACAAAGTAATTAATCCATTAATTTTGCGTGGAGTAATTTGTAACGGCAATCTATTACTTTTTAGGTCAAGTAATTGTAACTGTAATTAATTACTTTTTTGAAGGAACGGGCGCAAGTCTCGGTGCATCGGCGTGCGTGCGGTGGGTGTTCGCCCAGGTTCGAGCACACGCGCGCCTTGGGGTTTCGCAGCCAAAGGTTTGAAACAGAGGTTATAGAGTCGTCTCGTACGCCATAAAGGGCTTAGATGTAAACGCTCCATCTCCCTCGCTGACGCTCTCCGAACGAGAGATCGCGTAGACGACCTTGGCGTAACTCGTTCCTCCCGCTCTGTCGGCTCCTTTCGTGTCTTTCCGCGGTTGGTCCCCCCCCCCCCCCCCCTTCCATTCTTATTCCTTCCAATTTCCCTCACTCCTTCCGTCAATCGCCCTCTCCGGGATGGGGAGCCGGCGAGCGGGCGGACGTCGGTTTATGTGTGGTGGGACTTGTGGCTTATATCTTTTTTTTTTTTTCGATGTATAGACCTTTTTAGTGTAGCCTCGGTTCAGCGTGTCGTTTACAAAGCCTCGACCCGGCGCACAGCGGCGCTCCGCTCGCTCGCTCTTCCGGTTTCTATGCTTCCGGTATGCGGGAAGTAGGCTCTCGTAAGGCTGGCCAAGGCGGACTGACTCGTGATCGGTATGCGTTGCGTGATGTTTTTGGTCTCGAAAGCGTAAAAAAAGCGATGAAAACATGACGGAAAACCGATGGTCATCCGGCTACCACTGTGCTGTATTCGGATGCAACAATAATTTCCGCAAACGGAAGATAGATCGCGAAACGCTGTGCAGCGAGCACAAGAAGTTGCAAGGCGAGTGCGGCTGCAACCTGTTTGCTTTGCATCGCTTCCCCACTGATCCCGATTTGCGTCGTAAATGGGTTGCAAGCGTCAATCGACAAGATTTTGTACCGGGCCCGTCATCAAGAGTCTGCTCCGTGCACTTCGTGGACGGGAAACGAACCGAGCGGAACCCGGTGCCAATGCTCCTTTTGGGGTATGATCGGAAGGTACTGTGGCCTTTACATTATTACCTCATTCTAATAATTAAGACAAACTCTGCATGTTTTACGACAGTGTTATAATTAGGAGCCGCTTATCATACTATTCGTGCTTCGTGTAGGTTATCGTAGGCCGAAGGCGACTGCAAAAGGTTGAATGCCAGCCACCTCCTAAAAAACAGGTAAGAAATGTCGATGCACTTCGGGTCCGTGAATAAACATCGTTGACATATGTTAACGGTAACCCACTTATGTATTTATTCATTGTAGAAACTTGGCAACTCTCGGCCAAGCTCGTCGGCGTGCTGTCCTCGCAAGGTGAGTGGCATATGTTTATATTTGTGAAGCACTGGATATGACGACATACGGAATATGCTGTCATTGCATAATTTTTTAGCTAGTTCGCACCTGTCCTTCATCAAGAACACTAAATCGTAATTCAAATGAAGTAATTTCGAAAAGAAGATGCCTAACAAATGGATAATGTACTGGCTGAGTATTACAGAGCTTTATACAAAAATTACAAAAAGAGTTGAGAGCAGTTGTCTCCTAATGAGATTAAAACTTCTCTTAGTCTTGACGAAATTTTAATGTGGTCAAGAATGAACCGGTAACTGTGCAAGCCATTTCCCGTAGTGCAGCCCTCACGATTATCACGTTTCTGCGCTTGCACGTCAGCGAGTCCCAGGGCGCACGGCTGACCCGACAGTCTCCCCGGACACTGCAGCTGGGCTGCGCCAGCCTCTCATGCCGCTCGACACGCGAGCTTCGAGCCAGTTGACGAGCCGGTTGCTGAGTGAGGTAGGCAGGTTTGATTACGGCCACTTTGCAAGACATTTCTTCTGCTGCAGCCCTCACGATTATCACGTTTCTGCGCTTGCATTAGCAAGTCTCAGGGCGTACGGCTGACCCAACAGTCTCCCCGGACACTGCCGCTGGGCTGCGCCAGCCTCTCATGCCGCTCGACACGCGAACTTCGAGCCAGTTGACGAGCCAGTTGCTGAGTGAGGTAGGCAGGTTTGATTACGGCCACTTTGCAAGCCATTTCTTCTGGTGCAGCGCTCACAATTATCACGTTTCTGCGGTTGCACGTCAGCAAGTCCCAGGGCGCACGGCTGACACGACAGTCTCCCCGGACACTGCAGCCGAGCTGCGCCAGCCTCTCATGCCGCTCAACACGCGAGCTTCGAGCCAGTTGACGAGCCAGTTGCTGAGTGAGGTAGGCAGGTTTGATTACGGCCACTTTGCAAGCCATTTCTCCTGGTGCAGCCCTCACGATTATCACGTTTCTGCGCTTGCATTAGCAAGTCTCAGGGCGTACGGCTGACCCAACAGTCCCCCCGGACACTGCCGCTGGGCTGCGCCAGCCTCTCATGCCGCTCGACACGCGAACTTCGAGCCAGTTGACGAGCCAGTTACTGAGTGAGGTAGGCAGGTTTGATTACAGCCACTTTGCAAGCCATTTCTTCTGGTGCAGCGCTCACAATTATCACGTTTCTGCGGTTGCACGTCAGCAAGTCCCAGGGCGCACGGCTGACACGACAGTCTCCCCGGACACTGCAGCCGAGCTGCGCCAGCCTCTCATGCCGCTCAACACGCGAGCTTCGAGCCAGTTGACGAGCCAGTTGCTGAGTGAGGTAGGCAGGTTTGATTACGGCCACTTTGCAAGCCATTTCTCCTGGTGCAGCCCTCACGATTATCACGTTTCTGCGCTTGCATTAGCAAGTCTCAGGGCGTACGGCTGACCCAACAGTCTCCCCGGACACTGCCGCTGGGCTGCACCAGCCTCTCATGCCGCTCGACACGCGAACTTCGAGCCAGTTGACGAGCCAGTTGCTGAGTGAGGTAGGCAGGTTTGATTACGGCCACTTTGCAAGCCATTTCTTCTGGTGCAGCGCTCACAATTATCACGTTTCTGCGGTTGCACGTCAGCAAGTCCCAGGGCGCACGGCTGACACGACAGTCTCCCCGGACACTGCAGCCGAGCTGCGCCAGCCTCTCATGCCGCTCAACACGCGAGCTTCGAGCCAGTTGACGAGCCAGTTGCTGAGTGAGGTAGGCAGGTTTGATTACGGCCACTTTGCAAGACATTTCTTCTGGTGCAGCGCTCACAATTGTCACGTTTCTGCGCTTGCACGTCAGCAAATCCCAGGGCGCACGGCTGACACGACAGTCTCCCCGGACACTGCAGCCGAGCTGCGCCAGCCTCTCATGCCGCTCGACACGCGAGCTTCGAGCCAGTTGACGAGCCAGTTGCTGAGTGAGGTAGGCAGGTTTGATTACGGCCACTTTGCAAGACATTTCTTCTGGTGCAGCGCTCACGATTATCATGTTTCTGCGCTTGCACGTCAGCAAGTCCCAGGGCGCACGGCTGACCCGACAGTCTCCCCGGACACTGCAGCTGGACTGCGCCAGCCTCTCATGCCGCTCGACACGCGAGCTTCGAGCCAGTTGACGAGCCGGTTGCTGAGTGAGGTAGGCAGGTTTGATTACGGCCACTTTGCAAGACATTCCTTCTGGTGCAGCGCTCACGATTATCACGTTTCTGCGCTTGCACGTCAGCAAGTCCCAGGGCGCACGGCTGACCCGACAGTCTCCCCGGACACTGCAGCTGGGCTGCGCCAGCCTCTCATGCCGCTCGACACGCGAGCTTCGAGCCAATTGACGAGCCAGTTGCTGAGTGAGGTAGGCAGGTTTGATTACGGCCACTTTGCAAGCCATTTCTCCTGGTGCAGCCCTCACGATTATCACGTTTCTGCGCTTGCACGTCAGCAAGTCTCAGGCCGTACGGCTGACCCAACAGTCTCCCCGGACACTGCCGCTGGGCTGCGCCAGCCTCTCATGCCGCTCGACACGCGAACTTCGAGCCAGTTGACGAGCCAGTTGCTGAGTGAGGTAGGCAGGTTTGATTACGGCCACTTTGCAAGCCATTTCTCCTGTAGCAGCCCTCACGATTATCACCTTTCTGTGCTTGCACGTCAGCAAGTCCCAAGAGGCACAGCTTCGCCGGCCCCAAGCTCTAAGGATCGGGTCTACCAGGTGCACGAAAACGTGGTGGCAACAGTTAAAGTAACGGTGGTGCCATTGGATATGGTAAGTCTTTGTTTGCCTCTACATAATAGTTGTATTGCTGTACAGGGTTATGAAAATGACCAGTATCATTATGGTTTAGTAGGAGGTGGGTAGAAGTAAAAAGTCCAAACCACATAGACCGTCTTTTATGCGCCTTGCACGCTTCTGCATTGTCGGTGTCGAAACACAGCTGACAAGGGAGATATGGTAGCAACTTGCGCGAGACCAATGTCTGCCTGTTGTTGCGCAGTGTCGGTAGACATGTTCAGGTTCTGCCTCAGGGATGAGTGGAGTACCAGCAGCTTTATCCTCTTCAATTTTGCAATTAAAAAATACCTTCTTATGCCGAGGTGCTCTCTCATCAGGATCTCATGTAGTTGGGGTTCGTACTGCAGGTGTCTATGCTGTGACTAATATTAAGATACCACTTTGCTAACTGTGCTGCCCCGTGTCCAAAGTGAACGAACAAGGTCTTGAATGTAAACATGTTTGACAGAAATTTGCTTGCCATGCATCTGTCAGATTTAGTCCCTTGGAGGTGCCCGTGCGATGTAGTCGCCCTGGAGGAAGAAATCCGACAGGTTTTGAAACGTTTCGTTGCTGTATGAGGGCCTTGTTGCAAATTTTTGTCAAATGTTACACTGCAATGACGACCTCGAATACTGTCTAATCGGTGCTCGACAGAAAAGCTCGTAAGCCTCTCCTTAGTTTTGCAGTTGAGAGAAAGTAGTCAGTACCGGAACAAGGATACTGCACGAGTAGGGACTGTGAAGTTTTAGAGATGATGACTGGCCCTTCTAGTGCCATGTGCATTCTCTTATTTGGCTCTGCCTGGAAACCAATTTCTGTGCCGACGTCTGTAAGATCTGCACAGAACAAAAATGGTCGCTTCTTGCACGCCGCTTTGTTTTGGGTGATTTTCAAAGGAGTGTATTGATGTGTATATACATGAAAATGCTCAAGGCACATGAGAAACACTCTTTTTGGTTGTGGCTTTGGTTGCCAGAAATGAACAAAAAGGAAGTTTTGGGCTGCCTAACCTTTTATTGTATGATTTCTTATTCAGGTTTTACGATCTGGAGATCTCCAAAGTTGTTCTTCAAAAGCACTGAACTGCCCACGAGTAAGTTGCTGCCCATTATAAGCGCCATAATCTTTGCAAAGCAAATAACTTGTTTGACTTTGCACTTTCTTAGGTCACAACAAAAGACCAAGAGACTCAGTGGGAGGTCATGGAACTCCAAGATCATGGATACAGCTGCAAGGGGTTTCTGAAGCCTGCCATTGCATTGACAATGTCGCCCTCAGACATTGAGTTCTACACAGGCGTTTCCAAAGCCGCGTTTGAAAGCCTTCTAGAAGCGGTTGCCACCCAAACAAAAGCTCATTCGCAGTTAACTTTACAAGATCAGCTGCTGTTGACACTAATGAGGTTGCGCTTGGGCCTACTGTATGGAGACCTGGCAAGGCGGTTCGGCATTTCTGTCTCCACTATTTGTGTTGTGATTGCCAAGATGCTGAAGATCCTTAAAAAGATCATGGAATATGTTGTTGTTTGGCTGCCACGATCACGAATCAAAAGCAGTATGCCTGCATCTTTTGTTGATGGTGGCTATGAAAACACCACGTGCATATTCGATTGCACTGAAATCGTCCTTCAGAGGCCAAGAAAGCTCATGGCTCGAGCACAAACTTACAGTGCTTATAAAGCAAACAACACTGTCAAGTTTCTGACAGTGATTTCTCCCAACGGTTACATCATGTTTGTTTCTGATGCATACGGTGGGAGAGCCTCGGACAAACATATTGTGCGACACTGCGGGGTTGAGGACCATCTCCAGCGGGGAGATGAAATCATGGCGGACCGTGGCTTCACCTTAGATGCCCACCTGGAGCTTCAGGGGGTCAAGCTGAATATGCCAGCCTTTACAAAGGGTAAGATCATTCTTTTGCACAAGCTAGAATCAGGAAAGCTTCAGAACGCAATGCCTCAGTTAGCCGTCACGGCCATACTGATTACCTGGTTTTTCACTTTGTCTTTGTTTGCCTTCATTTCATGTTTTTCGTGCATATATTTTGTGCAATTGCTCCCTTTTCTTGCACTGTATGTCATGGGGTTTGATGAAAGTGCGACACATTTTAAGGCTTATTTGTTAAAAAGTGAACGCACATTTTCCACATAAAGACGACCCGCCCGCAGCTGAGAGGGATCGGCTTCACCAGCTCACTTGGAGTTCTAGCGATCCTCCGCATAAAAGTTGACATACTGGCATATGGTTAGATATCCTTAGTGCACGCTTGTTGCGAGGTAACCTGCACCTTGCAAATGAAATTTCAGGTTGCTTCATAGTTGTATATAATTTCAATCAATCCTTCTTTTGAGGCTCCATGTGCCCTTAACTTTTGCTAAGTGCCATGCCACATTTTGTAGTTTAATCACATTCATTCACGTGCGGCTCTTGCTTCAGATTGTGATTAGTTTTCCTGTTCAAAATTAACTTTAATGGATTGTAGTTAACACAGGCTATGCACTAATGAATGAAGGGAAGTTAATTTTTGTTGGTCAACTGGCCTCTAACGTTCTGTCTGTTAGGTGTTAGAGCTGCAGACATTAGCAAGAAACAAAAATTGCGCGATGATCACACGACGTGATGTGTCTAGATGGTGCCCGCTGTGCTGCTTATTCGACGATATGACGATGACAAGCAATTGACATTGCGCCGATCGTGCGTCATGCAGTGATACACATAGCCGTGACATGTGGCGAGATTAGGGATCGTATTATCGTGAATGCTACGTCTACACGTCACGCACACCTTGCACACACCAAAGGTGACGTCCCTATGGTACTGATTTTTTTACGTCCCGAAACACCTCCTCGGCATTCGGCGGCGCCGGCACCAAGTATTTGTCGAACCCAGTCGACCACACACGCGAAGCCAAGCACATTATCGAACACAAGTTGTTTTAACTGCTTCGTCGCACCTTCATTACCTTCTCCTCGAAGTTCTCGGCGTCTCTTTGCTTCACGTTGGTACACAGCAGGGTCGGCGAGACGTCTTCTTTCCAGCGTGCCTAATCACATGCAAAATTGCCTGTTCGACTTTGTCGCTCTCGTATCCAAAGACTATGATGTTCATGGGCAGCAGCCACTTGCTCGGGCGTTATCTTAGGCTGGCCCATTTTAAACCCGACGATTAGGCAAGGTGTGCCAAATCGAAGTGAATATAACCAGCGCGGATCGCTATTTATTCCGCGGAACGTTATCTAGGGTGACATTCCACGGAATAAATAGCGGTCCGAAACAAATTGAAGCATGTGAACGCCTTTTTTTTTTTTCGTACGCAGCTGGATTACATGATTAAGCCGCATAACATTCCAGCCCAGTCATGAGGCCCAGCCACGCGCTTTTTTGCTCTTTCGTTTATTTTCATTTACACTTACATCGTCGCAAAACCGGGGGACGCGCCACTAACAGCTGCTGCTGCAAGAGTGGTCATTGTCATCCCTTATGCGCGTGCTTTCATGACGGACGTGTTATGAAAAGCTAATGCTTTTTATAACATGTCTTCTGAGGTCCCCAGTTCCATTAGTTTCTGGTTTAGTGCATGTCCAAAAATGGTGGTGGGTAATGCAGAATTTGGTGTATGCCTTACTAAGGTCAACTTAGCCTGTTTTCAGCTTGAATTGGAAGCAGTGGTTAAGGCTGCCAAGCAATGCTTCATTAGGAACGCTAAATAACTCATATATTTACTTGCAGGGAAACCCCCAGCTCTCCGAGCGCGACGTAACCGAGACACGACGAATCGCTTCATTAAGGATTCACGTTGAGAGAGCGATAAATCGCATTAAGACTTATCGCATCTTCAAGTCTGCATTGTGCATAACATCAAGGCGAAGCATTAGCGATATGGTTTTCGTCTGCGCTGGGTTATGTAACCTTAAAGCACCCTTGATTGCAAAACAAGAAAGTGGAGCAAGTACCAACACAGATGTGTGATCACTAAACTGTCTTTGCTGTAGGCTTTCACATGTACAGGTTTATGTAGTGAATAGTTAGGTGATCCTTTTCTTATAAACTTCATTCTTGGCAATGTTAAATATCTCCTGCATGTACATGATTTCTAACTTTTGTGGCTCACATCTACTCTTCACAATAGTGTGTATGTTTCATGTCTAATGGTTACATTTCTTTTGCCCAGTGGCCATGTGAAATGTTTGGTTATT
>JABSTQ010003971.1:0-26268 GCA_013358835.2 Ixodes persulcatus
TGTGTGTGTGTGTTGTTTTTGTGTTGTGTTGTTTGTGTTTGTGTGTGTTGTGTTTGTTGTGGTGGTTGTTGTTGTTGTGTTGTGCTGTGCTGTGCTGTGCTGTGCTGTGCTGCATGTGTGGATATGCCGCCGTCCGCTGGTGTTGCGTCCGCTCGAGCGTGGCATTTCCAGAAATGCCAAAATTCCTTTCATTTTTGTAGTTTTTCGCATACTCACTAGGTGGCGCAAGCAGTGGCCCAATTTTATTTTCGCTTTGTTTGTACGTAGTAAATAGTGTATAAGGAGCTACGCCACTATAGCTACAGTCTAGTACAAAAGTAATCGCGTGTTTAAATGGCGCTGGCGATCAGTTCGTCGTCGTTCACTGGCTGTTTCAGTAGCCGATTCGTACCCGGAAAGCCGCAAAATTTGCGTACACACGAGATATGAGTGGATACGTCGAAACGTAGTGTACAACTTTGCTCGCGGTAAAGAAAGAGGTGAGCGGGACGTCGGAAACGCCAGTCGGCTCGTTGTCGGAGCGATCCGTTGTCTGATAACATTCGAATCACGCCTCGGCTCATCTACGTTTCTACCGAGCTAAAGGTCCTACGGGTTTACCTCCCTACGGCACCCCGGTTTTACTGGGCGTATGTTATATGCCACCAGGTAGCAAAAAGGAACTTACCACTGAGCTCAACAAGTGTTGTTCCTAACTCGCTATTCAATATCTCAGTGGGCTCTGTTTACTTCTTGGTGGTTTTAATTACCCGAATATTAATTGGTCTACTTTCTCATCCACTTCCACTTCCTCTCAAAACTTTATAGATATTTGCTTAGATTACAACCTAACAAATATGATCGCACATCGTACTAGAATTACCGACTGCGGCAGCAATATACTCGAGTTATGCTTAATCCAGCAGCGTTCACTTTTCAGCAGCGTCACGTATTTACCACGAAACAGTTGCCATATTGTCATCCTTATAACACAATCTCCTTCTGAATCTCAGAAATCGTATTAACGCAAAAACAATCGCGATTGCGCTAGAGCTGACTACGTGTTCATCAACTCATGCCTGAATGGCTTTTACCAATAAATCTCTGCTAATTTAGAAGAAAGAGCAGTTAATAACAATTAGACGCTCTGTAAAATTAAGCTAAACCACTTAGTTTAATGTTGCATTCCACTGACCCACAAGATATCAAATAACTGTCACCTATGTTACAATAAAGCAGTCCATAGTCATGCTAACAGAAAAAAACGACTATAAACGAGTGATGTCGGTGAACAATGCACTCTTTTGGGTTGCATATAATATGTGTTATAGGACATAAAAAACTGCCATTACTGACGCTAAAAGCAAACCTTATACTCATGACCTCCCCAAGATTTTAACAAAGAAACCCCAGAAGTTCTGAAAAGTGGTCAACCCAGCTCTGCCCGTTCTTTGAAGTTCATAACTGACGACAGCATTCCACTTCCAGATGAAGATAGCGCTCTTTATCTTAACAATTTCACTACACCAGTCTTTACTAACAAAGCCTTATTAAATGTTCTCGACTGATGCCCATTATCTCACCCTCAGATGAATTCTATAATAATTGACCACGCAGGCGTATTGAAAACAATAGATAACCGAAATAAGTTCTCGAGATCTAGGAATGACCAAATTTGCTTGAAGGTATTAATAAACAGTAAAAATATTTCCTCACTCTTCCTCTAAGGTATATTCACACGGTCCTTCACACGTTCCATTGTTCTGTTTGACTGCAAAATCGCTAACGTAATCCCTGCTCCGAAAATTGCCGATGGCCAACTCATAAGTAATTACGGTTCCATTTCATTCACCGGGTTTTCATATAAACTCTTGGAGCATATACTTTATGCAAATATAATAAATTTTCTTGACTCTCATAACCTTCTTTTCAAACATCAGCGCATATTTCGTCAATCTTACTCGTGTGAAACCAACCTAACCGGCTTCCTTACTGATACTTATTCAAGCTTCTATTCGAATGTTCAAACTGAGGCCATTTTAACTGACTTCTCCACAGCATTCAAAAACGACCCTCGTCAACGTATTTTCTGAAGCTTCACGATATTCTCATTCACCCCTTTGTTGTAAAGAAGATTTCTCAATTTTTAATTAACGGTGTGCAATATTCCGCCTCTACTGTAACATCAGGCGTCTCCCAGAGAACCGTACTCGGCCACCTTCTGTTCCTAATCTACATTAATAATCAACACTATTAAAATCATTTTCTGCGCGCCTGTTCGCCGACGATCGTGTCCTATACTGACCTATTCTATCATACCATGGTCGTCTAATTTTCCCGGAAGACCGCGCGCTTGTAATTGAATGGTGCGAGAAATGGAAAATAGAGCTAACATTTAAAAAAAGGAAATCCCTGTCGTTTTCTGCAGTTCACTTGCCACATCATTTGCGTATTACCTTACTAACATTGAAGTAACAGCCTGTTCATCTTATAAACACCTGGGTGTTCATCTCACCTTTGACCTATCATGGAACACTCACAAACCTTTGTAATTGCTTATACAAACCGTACTCTAGGATATTTGTTCTGTTACCGCAAACTTGTTACACCTGTAGCGGCTCCCAGCGAAGCGCGAAAGAAGTAAATGAAGTGCCCGCGCGATCATGGCCTCGCTCGGACATCGAGAAAGCACAGACATCAAGGAACAACGGCAACCGCAAGGACGGCTGGTCACGTCTCAGACTTAACATAATGTAAATAGTGTAAATAAATTAGTTGAAGCTCAGTACGCTTCGAACTGGTTACCCGAAACCTCAGTAACAGCGACCTCAGCCTGACTTAGCCCTCAGCAACAACGGTAATGTCGCTGCCAGCTACTGAATCCACATCCACCGGCGACAAGATTTCCCCCCTGAGCATTGCACGGTCAAGCCACCTGAATTTTGGACCACGGACTCGGAACTCTTTTTCATCACCATCGAGTCCATCTTTCGAAAAAACCGTATCACAACGCAACTGTCAAAATACGACTACGTTGTTGCTGAACTCCCACAAACCATCGCTAGCATCGTCCGGGACGCACTTCGAGCGCCTCCAGCTGACAATCCATACGAAAAATTGAAAATGGAGTTAACTCGGAGGACTACAGAATCTGAGCAACGCCGTACCCAGCAGCTCCTCACCACAGAGGAGCTGGTCGACAGAAAACCTTCAGATCTCCTCCGCAGAATGCATCAACTTCTGGGAGAACGCGCCGAATCGCTCGACGCATCCATCTTCATGGAATTATTCCTTCAGCGACTTCCCCAACAAGTTCGCATGATCCTCTCCACATTATCCGAGCCCTTGGAAAAACTCGCCCACATGGCAGATAAAATCATGGATGTTTCCGCTCTCGGGATTTCCGCAGTTAGCCAAAAACCACCAGCAGCTGGCCAGTCATCAGGAGCTCACTCCCTGGAGGAGAAGTTTTCTCAACTCCTCCAATCGAACAAGAGACTCTCAGAGCAAGTTGACCAGCTAGCGAGGAATTTGCGAGACCTACGTGCCCGTCCTTCACGACCATCCTCTCCACACACATCTCAATGACGTCGGCCCAGCGCAACCCGCGATGATACCAACAGGTGGTACTGGTACCACCGATTATTTGGAGACGACGCCCGAAAATGCACCCCCCCCATGCGCATTTCCGGAAAACACCTCGCCCACTCACTGAAGACGGCCAGTGCAGCGGGAAGCACAATCAGCCGTTTGCTCCACGTGACTCATTGCCAGACAAAGATCCAATACCTGGTGGACACCGGCGCTGAAGTCAGTATCATTCCACCTACGCTGGAGGATCGTCGGCACCGACAACAAACCCAACCACTCCAGGCGGTAAATGGATCGGCGATAAAAACGTGTGGACAGAGATCCCTTACCCTCGATCTGGGACTCCGGCGCGTGTTCCGCTGGGTATTTCTGGTGGCAGACGCGCGTTTCGCAATCATTGGGGCAGACTTCCTCCGAAATTTTGCCCCCATCGTAGATGTCAAGCGCCGTCTTCTCCTTGACTCTACAACACACCTCAGTATCCGAGGCGCACTATCAAAGGCACTATCGTTAAATTCTACTCTACAACCCCTCACAATGGCTGCTCCATGGGAAAACCTTTTAAAGGAATTCCCAACGCTACCGCAGCCATGCAACACCCAGGCACCAGTAAAACACAACATCACACATTGCATCGACACCAAAGGCTCTCCAAAACTCGGATTCATTCGTCCATCGTCCAGCGTGTGGTCTAGCGCCCTGCACATGGCACCAAAAAAATCTGGTGACTGGCGACGATGCGGGGATTATAGAGCCCTCAACAAAATCACGCTGCCAGATCGGTACCCAATTCCCCACATCCAAGACTTTGCCGGGGCACTACACGGATCGACAATCTTCACAAAAATTGATCTCGTAAAGACATATCATCAAATACCGGTCGAACCATCTGACATCCACAAAACTGCAATCACAACACCACTTGGCATGTTTGAGTACATACGGATGCCATTTGGTCTCAGGAATGCAGCACAAACCTTCCCACGGTTCATGGATAAAGTTTTTCGCGGATTAAACTTCTGTTTTGCCTACATCGATGACGTCCTCGTCTTCAGCAAAACACGCGAAGAACATGAGGACCACCTCCTACAGCTCTTCTCTCGCCTCCACAACTACGGTGTCGTCATCAATGTGACCAAATGCAACTTTGGCGTCGCCAAATTGGATTTCTTGGGGCATCATGTGGACAAGCACGGCATCCGTCCCCTGCCGGACAAGGGGAACATTATTCAACAGTTTCCCCAACCACAAACAACAAAGAAACTACGCGAGTTTTTAGAGCTCATAAACTTTTATCGACGATTCCTTCCAAACTGCTCTAGAACCCTCCAGCCACTCAACCGTTTTCTCACTGGAGATCCCAAGCAATCCATCCCACTCGAGTGGAACGAACCTGCACTTCCCAACGCCTTCGAGACAATCAAAAAACAACTTGCCCAAGTCACAACATTGGTCCATCAAAAACCTAACGCACCACTCTCCCTTGTAACCGACGCCTCCGATGGAGCAGTTGGTGAGGTACTCCAACAGTTTACCGACTCCAAGTGGCAACCACTCTCCTTTTTCTCAAAGCAAATGACACCCACTGAAACCCGGTATAGTACATTCGGGCGTGAACTTTTAGCAATCTACCTGGGCGTTAAACACTTCCGCCATTTTCGGGAAGGACGTCAATTTGTTATCCTGACAGACCACAAACCCCTAAAATATGCCCTAACATTAAACAGCTCCTCTTACACAGCAGGGGAAGACCAACAGATGGCTTAGATCTCGGAATACACTAGCGACATCCATTTCATCAAAGGCAAAGAAAACACCGTCGCCGACGCGCTATCCCGCATCGGTGTCAACACATTTACAACTGAACAGACAGCTATCAATTTCCAGGAATTGGCTCCCGCGCAACAGCTCGACCAAGAACTTCAGCACCTTCGCTCTTCGTCAACAGCGCTGGTCCTCGAAGACATTGCAATTCCTGAATGCAACAAAACACTTCTCTGCGACACTTCTACTGGCCATCCTCAACCTTACGTGCCGACACCGTTTCGACGAGTCGTCTTTGACACCCTTCACTCACTCTCCTACCCAGGGATACGTGCGTCACAAAGCCTCATCTCAGCTCGATTCGTTTGGCCAAGGATGAAGTCAGACATTAGAAACTTCGCATGGGCATGCCAACAGTGCCAGCGAGCCAAAATCTATCGCCACACAGTCACACCCGTTGGCACATTTTAACTTCCCGGTGCCCGATTCAACAACGTAGTCCTAGATATCGTGGGATCGCTGCCTCCTTCTGACGGCTATCGTTACCTGCTGACGTGCGTGGACAGGTTCACTCGCTGGCCAGAGACAATGCCTATGAAAGACAGACCGCGGAGACAGTCGCCCACACATTTATTACCATGTGGACCAGCCGTTTTGGTGTGCCGGCGACAATAACAACCGATAGAGGCAGACAGTACGAAAGTCTTCTCTTTCATAAACTGTCAACTCTTCTCGGTGCACACCACATCCGAACAACGGCATACCATCCCTCCTCTAAAGGGCTCGTGGAAAGGTTTCACCGACAGATGAAAGCGGCACGCAGAGCGCACACGTCACTAAGTCCATGGACCGAAGTCCTACCAATGGTACTGCTGGGCATCCGCACTGCCGTGCGAGACGAACTTAAATGCACCTCCGCCGAAATGATCTACGGCACTACCCTCCGACTACCCGGTGAATTTTTTCAGGCAACTGAAAAGAGCAGTGACATAGACTGCGAGAACTACGCCAGCCGGTTATGCTCAGTTCTCCAAAACATCTAACCAGTCCAAAGCCGAACTCAGCCACGCAAGGTCTTCATAAGTCCCGACCTTCACCACTGCAGTCACGTGTTCGTGCGAAACGACACTGTGCGACGTCCACTACAGTGTCCCTATGACGGACCCTATGCAGTGTTGCAACGAACTGACAAAACATTCACGCTTTCAGTCAACGGCCGGACAGAAGTAATTTCAATTGACCGCATTAAGCCTGCACATATTGCAAACAATAGGCTACAAGAAATTGATGCACCTTCGTTCAGAAGCCCATCACACACATCGCTCGTATTACCCACAATCTCGCTAGGGGGGGAACCATGTAGCGGCTCCCAGCGAAGCGCGAAAGAAGTAAATGAAGTGCCCGCGCGATCATGACCTCGCTCGGAGCTCGAGACAGCACAGACATCGAGGAACAACGGCAACCGCAAGGTCGGCTCGTCACGTCTCAGACTTAACATAATGTAAATAGTGTAAATAAATTAGTTGAAGCTCAGTACGCTTCACACCCTCCGTAAAACGACTGGCATATACTAACTACTCATAAGATCCAAGTTAGATTATACTTCACCTTTATGATCTCTATGGCAGTCATACCTCAAAAATCATCTAATATCCGTTCAAAACAGAGTCCTTCGTTTTATTTATAACTACTTAATCAGGATTATATATATACATAAGCCAATCGGCTTACCTTCATTTCTTTCCCTTCACCCCCGAGTGTCATGCATTTCTCTCCCTCGTCGAATTTCCTATCATAATATGGACCTCAGAAAATTATTACTATCACCTACCCTCCGTATTTTTTATCTCATTTAGGCTTCCAATGAAAATCACGTACAATTTGATCATTTGTTTCTCACCAGACTTTCACACTACCACTGCCTATCGAGGATTGGAACTCACTACCTCACAACATCGTTTCTATAAATCATACTAATAAATTTGTTGAATCCATTGCCCTCTTTTTATCTAACTTATCTAATTAGCTTACAGTGGTACAGTTTCGTTCACTGTTCTGCTTTTTGTTTTATTGCCAACCCCTTGAATGATGAGCAATGGGCCCTCGAGGAAAATAAACGATTGTGATGATGATTTGCAAAATTAATCCCGTGAAATTCAACACAAATCTATAACCTTATCGGCATTAACTTCCGAGTGTGGTAACTAAGAGTGCGTAACAGCCACCCGGATAGACCTACCAAACACAAGCCGAAATTTATTGAAACTTACACCTGAACTAGTTTTGACATGAACTACCCAGAGAGCACACGATGGCGGGCCAACATTGGTATTTAATTGGCAAACAATGGTTTAATATTGGGCCAATGTGGCCATCATACTATCCATATTGGTGATACATTGGCACAAACTGGCCAACATTGACCTGTCTTGGTCAACGGCTTACCAACGTTGGCATTCGATTGGCTTAGGCTGGCCAACATTGGCCTATCTCAGCCAATGGCTTACCAACGTTGGTAATCGATTGGCTTGGGCTGGGCAACATTGGCCTGTGTTAGCCAGTGGCTTACCAACGTTATAATTAATTGGCGTAGTTTTTTTAATGTGCTCATCGCTCACGCTGAGAACAGTTACCCCCGGAGCTATGGCTCCGGGGGGGCAACGATTCTTCTGTTTTCACACGCACAGCAAGTTAGCAACTGAATCAGAACGCTGTATGCATTGCGAGCTGCAGCAATTTTGAACGTCCACGAAGAAAAACGCCGTAGTCGGTGACAGGTTAAAAGTAAACGCTGGGGAGGAGATCGCCTCCTCCCGATCCTTCGCTCTGCAAAAGTGGAAAGAGATGGGAGGAGCTATTATCACCTGTCACCGACTATAACTAACGCGCGTCGTCCCAAAACTGATAGTTATGCTCAGTAAATTCTTCACGAAATACAAAATGTACGCTTCCTTAGATTTGTGTGTATGTTTATACGGCAAAAAGCATAGTGCCTCTTGTTTTAAGCCCATTTAGCGACGCAGCAAGGAAACGTTTACAAGGGGGGGATGGGGAACGCAGGGTTCAACCCCGAAAGCTCCACCCGCCTTTCCAGTATCTACGGCACGGGTGTATTGTCAGCTGTATGTGATCTTGAAAATCTAAAAGCAACCCCCTTTGCCGAGCCCCAAAACACGGCCTATAATTCAGATCGAATAGGATAAAACAAAAATAGGTAAAAAGCACTAATATTTCTTAGCAAAAAATAAAACCTTAAAACAAATATCCAGCAATTGATTAAGCAATTACATGTCTTCACAAATAAAAATCAAGTTGAATTAAGGTCTCAAACACCCTATATTTGAGGTAGGAGTGACATAAGTTGATGCGTATTTCATACGCATCAAACCGTCCACGGCAATGCCTCTTGTATCTTCGGGAAATCGTGGTCGATTCGCCGTCCTGGGTCCATAACCTGTTGTTTTTTTTTTTCATGTTTACGCAGCACGACCAGTTTAATAAAGGAGGATTACATTAGATTGGCGAGACACCAAGAACACGACATACTATCTGCGAAGCTGCCATCTTGTTATCTTATCTATATGAGCCAACGTTACTAGAACCCTCAGTTGGGAAACTCACCGTTGAAACCTGGGCCGCTGGCGTCCACCGAGACCGAGCTAAATGCGACAACAGCGCCACTCTGCATCATTTGTCTTAACTGTGGTCACCTTGAGCTTTTAGAAAGCATGTTTTTGCAAGAAAAAAAAACAACGAAAAAAAACTCTTTTTGTAGTAACTTTTATTGGAGTTTAGAACAAAATGATGGGCGCGTGTTGTTTTCTAAAATATTTAGTTTGCAAGTGTTGCAGTACAATTAATATTGTTTTTATACAACCGTGCCTCAGCGGTGTTTTCAGGTAGCGCTTCCCGAGCTAGGCGCATATTAACCTCATTAACATTTCGCGACGCGGCGCGTCCGCTTGGGAGTCGGGGGTGGCATCCCTGAAGCCCTTTCCACAGTATCTGTCTGGCCTCCAAATGGCCGATTAAAACCAAAATGGAAGTCACATGCAGTTCCTTGAGTGGCCGCTGCAGGAGAAATGGCGGCGTTGTGATCGCCATTACCTCGGTTCTGGTGGACGGGTCGGTGTCACTTTTTCAGAGCCGTCTCTATGGCAGTTTCCCAACTGAGTGGTTTAGTAACGTTGATATAAGCGGAATAGGGTAATAAACACAAAAGAAACGGCGATGGGGAGGGTTTGTTGCGCCATCTCGTGACAGTACATTACAACGCCAACAGTTTCAGGGCATTTTTGATAAAAACTGACTCACACTTTAAACTCTTCTGTTACCTCGCACAATAGAAGCCAAATTAAAAAAAAAATGTTTTCGTGGAATATACAAGATATTAGATTTGATCAATTATACAATTGAAGTCGTCAGAACCTGGAGGTACTTACGTAGAACGGTATCTCACTTTTTACTCTAGCCGACTGTTTCCGTATTCCGCCATGTTTATGATTATAATGTGTAATTAGCTTAATTAAGGTAATTATATAGTGTAGGTAACGAAAAATAACAAAAAGAAAACAAATTGAAAGGTGTCAGGAGGTTAGGTACAGTGGTTATAGTGAGTAGATTAGGTTAAATAAAGTTAAAGTACTTCACGAAATAAAAAAGGGGATCACGTTTACCCTGTAATGCCGAATTAGAGCGCAGCTCCTGAGGAGGAGGAGGAGGGGAGGGTACGGAGGGGACGGTATGCCTCTCCTCGCTCATCTACTTCTCCCCTCCTCCTCTTCTCTTCCTCCTTCCTCCGCCCCCTCCCTCTTCCTCCTGCCTCTTTCTCCTCCTCGTCCCTTCTCCTCCTCCATCCTCCTCCCCTTCCTTCCTCCTCCCTGCCACTTGGTGCATTATGGGAAACGTTCCATAATGCAACGCGTGCGTCACCGCGGTGCCTTATGGCACGTTTCCCATAATGCACTGCGCGGTTACGCCGACGGCGACGCGTCACGCCGACGAGTTACGGCTACCGTTACGGTCGCCGTCGGCGTAACGCGTTTTCGTGACGCGTCGACATCGGCGTAACGCTTTTTCGTGACGCGTCGGCGTTGCGTAATGCTTTTTCGTGACGCGTCGGCGTCGCGTAACGTGTTGGCGTAACGCTTTTTCGTGACGCGTTGGCATTGCGTAACGCGTCGGTGTAACGCTTTTTCGTGACGCCTCGCCGTCGAATAACGCGTCGTCGTAACGCACTCAGCGCGGAAAGAAATTCGAGGCATGCTTTCCCGACTTGCAGTCTTCGAATTCCTAGATTCTTTAATCAATCCACCTGCGCCAATTTCTTTTTTTTTACCGCGGTGTACATTTTTAGAATGATCTGAAACCCAGACGCACTTCCTCGTATAATGAAACGAATACGAAACATATACCACCTCCGATCGCGAATGTCTGCGCTCGCGAAATAATTCCGAAACTGGCCGGCACTTCGAAAAATTAACAGAATATAAAACTCTAGCGCGCAAAAAAAAAAAAGGTCATAGAACTTAATTTGCAAGTAGCTCGCTGACCTACTGTGAGATGAGCTTTAATCTCTAAAAAATCACAAAACCAAATTTGTTCTAGCAAATATTTCAAAGACAATATTTTCTACAAAAGGCTGTCCGATATCTTCGTGCTGCCTCTTCTGCACATTCTTCTAATTTGCGTCATGTAGCCGTCATATAGCCGGGATGCAGCAATATTTCTTGGAAGCTGTCAGAAACGGCAAATGTTGCCGTCATGTAGCCGGAATGCCGCAATATATTGTTTGGGCGCTTGCAGAAACGGCCAATGTTGCCGTCATGTAGCCGGGATAAAGCAATATCTTTTTGAAGCTGGCAGAAACGGCAAATGTTGCCGTCATGTAGCCGTCAAGTAGCCGGGATGCAGCAATATCTTTTGAAAGCTGGCAGGAACGACCAATGTTGCCGTCATGAAGCCGGAATGCCGCAATATATTGCTTGGGCGCTGGCAGAAACGGCCAACGTTGCCGTCAAGTAGCCGTCATGTAGCCGGGATGCAGCAATATATTTTGGAAGCTGGCAGAAACGGCAAATGTTGCCGTCATGAAGCCGGAATGCGGCAATATATTGTTTGGGCGCTGGCAGAAACGGTCAACGTTGCCGTCATGTAGCCGGGATGCAGCAATATCTTTTGAAAGCTGGCAGGAACGGCCAATGTTGCCGTCATGAAGCCGGAATGCCGCAATATATTGTTTGGGCACTGGCAGAAACGGCCAACGTTGCCGTCATGTAGCCGCCATGTAGCCGGGATGCAGCAATATATTTTGGAAGCTGGCAGAAACGGCAAATGTTGCCGTCAAGTAGCCGTCATGTAGCCGGGATGCAGCAATATCTTTTGAAAGCTGGCAGGAACTGCCAATGTTGCCGTCATGAAGCCGGGATTCCACAATATTGGTTGCACGCTGGAAGAAACGGCCAATGTGGCCGTCATGTAGCCAGCATGATGAAATAATGCCTCTAGACTGGTCAAGCTGGCCCATATGGGGCCACCTTAACCATGCTGAGACCAATGTTGGCACAATATCTTGTGCTGCCTGGGAGGCAGCGCACTTGCTTAGCTATGGAGCCAAGATTGAGCCTCGGCCGTAGTAGACTGGACCGGGACTGCCCAGGGTATTCGGTGAACTGCCAGCATGACGTCTGGCTGTATTTCCCGGGCACCGGAATTACACGGAACTGCCAGGGAAGGGATTTTCTTGGCGCCTTTTGTCTCTTTTTCGTCCGAGCCGACCAGGGTAGACGGGCGGGCGGCCACCGACATTTAAGAATTTTGAGGCGCTTCTCTTTATTCACTGGCCCCAGGATTCCACGTAACTATAACGGAGTGGTTTTGGGTGTAGTTTATTGGCTTTGCAGGATTCCGTGCGCCAAGGAGCGACTGGCGTTGCCACAAAGCTCTCTAGAAAAGCGCAAGTCTCCAAAGATAAAAAAATCAGTTCATTAGTGTAGAGAGGGAGCCGAATAAACGCAATAATAGTGGCAACAAATTGATCATTCCATGACATTCACAACATTCATGTCTCAAATCCCCACATCTGAAACTGGAAAAAACTGCGAGATAATTTTTCGGTTTATTTTTCAACATCACGCATAGTCGCAACGGTTCATGTACTTAGCGGCTATTCTGCTTCAACTTAGAATGAACCGAAGCACATGCTACGGGCTCTCTTGGCCTATCAGACGCCAAAAAGGTTGCGATGCTGCGCGGGAGTTGCGCGAAGCACTGGAACGGCTCAGCAGGCGTTTGCAAGGTCTCAATGACAAAGCAGCCTCTTGCAACACCAGTGAGCTAACGGTGCTCGGAATTCCCGCGCTCACATTTTAGCAGAGCGAGCGCGGTCGGCCAGATGGAGGCGCAGTCGGTTCTCATGTCGGGATTGCTACGCCGCTGCTCTGACTTGCACCGACATTCGAAACAGCTCGCTCGAGGCTGCATGCGGGCCAAATATACGAGTCTATAGCGCGATATAGTGTCGTTACAATGTGCAAAAAGTAGTGCTCACCTCGACAGGGGCGCAAGCAGCGACGCTATGTCCGTCGACGCCCACGTCAAGAATGACGAAATATACATTAAAACAATGTTTAACACCCGAAACAAATGTTTAATTACTTAATCATGAATTGTTCGCCACCTTAGGGACGTCCTATTACCTCACTGTTCTGCAAATTCCTCAAATATACAGACGCCATTGGTGATATTTTTCTTTTTTTTATTATTCTTCGATATGATAAGTCGTTAGCACTTTCAAGCCCAGAGCCCCTCCATGTGTTGTCATCGTTTTGTTAGATTCGCGTTTTTTCTTAACTTCAGCTTTGGGGATCTTTGCATCTTTGTTGCATTTATGATTACATGGTTTAAGAAATTGTACAGTTTTTGTCAGATGTACAAAACCCTCGCGAAACAAAAAATATTTTATTAGCTTGCCTCGAAATACTGTAAAACCCTTAATGTTCGCGAGCCCCTAATTTTCGCGGATTTCGCGAATTGAACAATTCGCGAAATTTAAGGGCACGCGAAAATTTCGGTCTTTAAGAGTTTTAATGTAGGCGCATGGAAGTCGCGAAATTTAGTGGACGCGATTATGTCCTCTGTGACCGATTCGCGAAAAATAAGGGCAGCGAAAATATAGGGTTTTACAGTATACGGCACAGCTTATTTCTGAGTAATATTTTTTTCTTTGTAATATCAGTTTATTTGGGGACATCGTGCGCAGAAAGAGGACGCGGTTATTTTTGCAGTTTAGTTTAGAGTGTGGGTTTTACGGCGTAAAACATAGCATCTTCATACCTCCCGTTCTTGGTTAACATTTGGGAAGGGCAGTTCCTTTTGGACTCCAAAAACTATCTCGGCGAAAACTTTTCTTGGCAATCCAGTGGAAAGGAGGAGAGTCCGCGCACAGCTTTATTCAGCGCTCAAAATGGGAGAGGGAGCGCGGGCCTGAATCTTCCACTGCATTTCTAAGAAAGATTGTCACCGAGTAGCCTTCGTGCTGCTGTCCTGTTCACTCGGTATTGACAGCACAGTAGACGCTATGCATATTTTAGGCCAATCGTGTCTCCGGTTACGGTCACGGGACTATAGTCTCCAAGCGGGTCACAAGGCGGAGCACGGCACCTGCCTGAAGGACATTGCTTAGTAGACCACTCACATAGCATCCACTGCACTATCAACTTCGGGACGAACTCACAAAAGTATCCACTGACAAAGCCTCTCGCTGTGCGCATTGTTCGGATGACCCTCGAAGATAAGCTTTTTGTGGGCGTACCCGCCTGGGGACCTTGAAAAAGCAGGATGCAGGCGAAATGGTGGAGGGAGGGGGTTGTATCCTCCTCACCTCTCCAGCAACCCATCTACTTCCCCCTACCAGCATTCCTTTCCCTGGCCCTGACTGAACTCTTAGCTGCGGCCGGTGTGGCTCAGTGTTTGAAAAGTTCTACACACTAAACGAAAATATACCCAGATGGGAGTATATCGCTTGTCCTCTAGCGCATTCCCATCTGGGAGTTTGATATACTCCACCGGATGGGAGTTCAGAATTGACTCCCATGCAGGCCAGAGTTTTTTGGGGGGTGCAAGGGGGTAAGTACAGAACTCCCATCAGTCGGGAGTCTGTTCGTGGATCAATGGGAGTATTTATTTACTTCCATCAAAGTGTTCCTAGGTGGACCCATGGGAGTATTCTTTCACATAGTTATGGGCGTTTTTACGGGAACTCACGGGAATACTCATTTACATCCACCTGGGAGTCCTTACGTGGACCCACGGGAGTACTCTTTCACATCCATATGCGAGTTTTTACGTGCATTTATTGGACTATTCTTTCACATCCATTTGGGAGTTTTTACGTGCATTTATGAGACTATTTTTTCACATGCATATGGGAGTTTTTATGTGCACTTGTGGGACCATTCTTTCACATTAATATGGGACTTTTTACGTGGATTTATGGGACTATTCTTTCACATCCATTTGGGAGTTACTACATGGGCCCACGGGAGTCTTCTTTCACATCCTCCTGGGAGTTATGTGTACCTACGGGAGTATTCCTTCGCATCTACCTAGACGTTTTAATGGTGATTTGTGAGAGTATTTTCTTGCTACCTTTAAAGGGGTTCTTCAAAGTCAAGAAGTGTGAAGGGAAAGGCATAAGCAGGTAACATCATGCATGAAATAAATTTATTGCACACATTATGCACATTTCTTGCACACGTCGTGTGGCAAGAGCTCGTGTTGCCTTGGGCACAAACTGGCTTATACCCTGTCAGACGGTCATTTAAATGGCCTTCCGAGCAAACTCCTTAAAATATCTGTGAACATGCGAACACTGAAGGGCACAGGCAGAGCCGAGATCGTGAGCTGATTCGTCGATTCTTTGAAGGAGTTCATTCTGAAGGCCATTTAAATGCCCGTCTGACAGGGGTATTTATTACAGTGTAGGGTACGCTAAGCTAACTGTGGTACACAAGCCTCGATCACTCTGTAGAAATTGACCGATTCCAGTACCTTCACCCGCGGCTTCATGTAGCAGTCCCCAAAACCATGCTCAATGAAAGTCAGCATCTTATGTGCCTTCTTCGCATACTGGATGTAGAAAATCCAGTAGGCGGCAATGAGATACGCTGCACCCTGATAGAGCCATACCATAAGTTCACAGGTTTTCCTTAATCAGTCCTAAAATATTTAAATAAATTATTTCAAGCTTTACAGAATTTGATAAGACATAATATGAGAGTCAAATTTTTCACCTCTACTTATTTATGTTAAACACCCTGACTGCTCCTTCTTAGACGTCGCAGCTTGCTCGTAACACCCCTGACTGCTCCTTCTGAGATGTCGCAGCTTGCTCGTTATCTGTGGTAGCGGCAGATGCAATTACTCTTCCTGCAATCAGTCCTCTGTTGACCATTCTCTTCCCTGCATAGTGCTGGAAGGGACCTGTAACCAAAAAAGCACAAGCGTTTAAGTTAAATGTACTGACCATCAACAGAACAGATGTTTCCGACGTCATCGTATGAACCTTGCAAACCAGGCGGGGAGTGGACTTTTCTCAAAAAGTGAATTGAAGACAGTTTCTTCAAAGCAATACCAATACTACCTATATTAAAAATATGGTAAAAGGGCAGAATGTTTTCAAAGCGATACTGCAACGAAATTGTAGTGCCTACTTTATTGTCTAAATGTCAACCACGTTCTGGCCATACCATGCCATGGAGACACCAATTTTTTGCTCAAAAATACACGAAAACTTTAGTTAAAACTAATGTCTCAGGAGATCTCCCGATATGCATCGCGTTTGTGTCGTCTGGGTCGTCTTCAGTCAAGGCTACAGGGGGACTGGCGTGGCTGTGAGCTCCGCCACCCTACGGCGTCAATGCACCACAAGCTGGCCATTCGAGTTGTCCCTCCCCGCTCTCCGCAGGAGTTGAATAGGCACAGGAGAAAAAATAAATCCGGTTCAGCCAAGTTAGACAAGGCTGGGACGCACACAGCCTGCCCCCATGTTTCCGTGTAGCGGTGCTGCTTTTATGCGGTGTGATGCGACAGTATTTGGTTTATTTAAATAATGTTTTGCCGTCTTTTTTAGCAAAAAAATTCGTGTCTCCGTGGTGTGGGCAGAACATGGTTGACATTTAGACAATAAAATTAGTGCTAAAAGTTTGTTGCAGTAACACTTAAAAAAAAAGAACACAGTACACCTTTATTTTTAACAGTTCACATCAAACATGTTTATAACTATCTACCCTTTTGTGCTAGTTTCATTTTCTATCGTTTCATGGTCTCAGTAACTTTAGGAGTGAGTGACAGCCCCGCAAAAATGTCATCAAGCATGTAAAAAAGTTTAAAGCCTGAAAAATTGACAGCGTACTGCAAGCTTTTGAAAAGTCAGACCAAACAAAACGACCCATGGCAAAAACTGTAGGATACCTGTATTGCTGAAATTGAAATTAATATACATTTCTAGCAATTTACTCCTACAAACTATAATTTTCTTCACTCTCACACAACCACTAGGCGAAAGTAGCAAAAGCCGTTCCATTATCATAATTGTGTGCACTGCAAACATGCAAGAGTTATCAACTTTCTGAGAAACGTCCATAAAGGATAGTTCACATATACGGCACAGAGCTAAATCAACAGTAAAACAGTGCTGACTTGAACTTAACTTAGCACTGATACAGCAGTGTACCAGTGTCGGATCATTAACAAAGAGCAAAATCAGCACTATTCCCAGCACTTACTAATAGTACTGCTCTATCGTAAGGTTCTGCATCTGGGTGAAGCTTATCAAATCACCGCATAAATTGGCCTCGAAAAGAGCAGAGCTCCTTTTCGAGCAGAAATGAATCGACAATATAAAAAAATTCTTTATAGCGCATGCGGCTCTCGAGGGCTGCATCCCAGAAAGTCGTGTTTGAGACCCCTAGGGCCCTATGCTACACCGCGGGACCAAGCGGAACCAAGGGACCGGGACAATGTTTTCTGCTGCATAGGTCACTGCCGCGCCACTGACAAATCGCAGCAGATGGCGTAGTCCTGGTTCCTCGCTCACACTTGGTCATGTTGTGTAGCATAGGGCCCCTGGTCTAGAGACTTGAATGCGATGCAGTGCCCTAATGGTGTATGCTGTTTACATGAACGCATTGAATGCGATTATTGGATTCGATGCATTCAGTGCTATAATGGGAGTACCCGTTATGTCCTTGTACATATAGTTAGTTGTACAGTCGGGAACAAAAGTTTCTGGACCACGGGAGAGTTGGCCGATAGGCATTGCTGTGCCCTCTGCTGTCGAGACCGGCGCTTGGCGGATGCGCATCCTTCCATACTCGCAGGGATGCCGATTCTTTAGTTTCCGGCAGCCGCATCGGGATTCTCAATAACTTGCCGTGTGGCGCCGCTTCGGAAGCATTCATGCCTAGCTGCGCCAAAGATTCGCGCTAAGTAGCTCTGGCCTGGCAGGCAGCGCCTCTCAATCAGCGGGACAGGAGGATTAGCCGATCTTGCAAGCTTACACGGCGGCACGAGCCGCTTTTGCGGTAACACGCTTCACCCAACTCCGACCTTAAGACCGATTTTTTTATTCACATTAAAAAAACACATAAGCACTTGCTCCTGCTAGCTATTTCGCCAAGCTGCTAGCTATTTCTCCAAGTACAATTACCGTTCACTGCAATTATTTGTTCCAGGCATCGCGGCATACTCGTAGAGGGATGCCGCCAACTCAGGTCAAGCACGGAGTCTCCCCCTTTTCTTTTATGCTGCTTTTACACTGGCATTCGAATCGCAAGTGCAAACCAGATTCGCTCGTTTTCGTCATCAAATTTACGTGAACTGCCTCGCAAATGCGGTTCAACCACAAATCTGAATGAGGCATTACTGCCACCCCTAGAGCTTCGACCGTGCTATTGGCCTTTCGTGCTCAAGAATGCCTTTCAAAAACCGGCAAACCATTTTGTGTTTATTCAGCACAATACCCAACTCTTGTTCTTTTTCAAATGTCAAAGTAAACGATTATTCCACATCAGAAAGCTTGAATGACTCGGCTCCTGGTATTTTATAATATTCAGCAATATTCTTAGCGCGACATGTCCTTTAATGTGTATGAGTCCTCTATTTTCCAGTGCACCTGGCGGTAACATTGTCGCAAGGGTCAAAAGTGTTGTATGATAATCGGTCATCACATTGTTCGTTATCGGGTAAACAAAGTTGCCACAAAAAACGGCGTGCGCCACCGCTTCCGAGATCGGCGAATACTTCTTTTCGCTGCAGGTGCAGCCAGCCAGCGTGACTTCATAGCTTGGATCCCGTGCGCAGCTTGGCGCGGATATTTCCGAAGCGGCAATACGGGGCACATTATAGAGAATCGCATTGCGGCTGCCGAAAACGAAAGAATTGGCATCCCTGCAAGTATGGAAGGACATGCATGCACCAAGAGGGTGTAGCAATGCATATCGGCCACCACTCCCGTGGTCCGGAAAATTCTGTCCCTGACTGTGCATAAATGAAGTTTTGACTCTTCAACAGATCATGCTTGCATTCGTGACAATGTGCCGACGGGATTGAAATATAACGGGATATAAACACGAGTTCACCCCAATGTCAAACTATTATACTGGATTTTTGCATAAAGAGGATGCATTGGGACGGAGGACCACAGCACAGCGTAATTAATGAAAATCTTGCATCTCAAACCAACACCCATGCTGTGACGGACAACAGTTGTCAAGGGCTCTGAATAGACCTTTTGCGAAATCCCCCAAGCGCCCCGGCCCGCGCGCGAGGAATTGTGGGAGAGATTGTCCCTCGCCTGGCCGCTCTGCCTTGAGATCGCATTGCCTTGTCGCTTGCCTCCTCTTAAGAGCTGTTTCTACTCCGATGTTAAGCGCAGTGAACGCAGCGTAGCGCAGAACGCGCACCTTTCATTGGCGGCGACCAGGAACTCGATATCTGCGACCAATCAGTATCAGTGTGCGCTGGGCTACGCCGCGCCCGTCGACGTTACGTTGAAGTAAAAACATACCTTTAATCCTCTGTTTTTCGATTCCATTACCTATTTTTATCTATTCCAGTGTATTTTTATTGCTTCGTAAGTGTTTCTATTCCCTTCAGCGCGCGCGATATTTCTTGTATATATATAGTATTTGTGTCTTTACCTCGCCTTTTTCGACGTGAGTGCCGACGGACAACATGCCGCTTTGCGCGTCGTTCCCCGGGCGAGTACTACCGTTGCTACCGATTCCTATCGCGCTGTTAGCTGTTCATTTTGGTTCATTTGACCCACGTGCAGTCGAGAGGAGCCGTTTATGAACACCCGCGCACATGTCATAGGGGTAGGCAGAGCTCTGAATCAACAATCGCGACGCGAGAGCCGAGTGCGCTGTGAATTTGGCCGCCCGCGCTCGCTCCGTTGACTCGCACTGTAGCGTATGCCTTCGAGTGCCCCTTACTTGACCAAGATATAGCACGCCGCTTTGTCCCGCAAACCATTTGTCCGAATGTTTGCGAAGCTGAGGCATATGCAACGCTGCGGCGCCTGACAATTGCGCGCTGCGGCGCAATCCCTTCGCAAACGCTGACGGCTCAATGTCGCGGCTTGTTTGCGCCTATGGCATGCCTTCGTAATCTATCTGCTAAGCGGTTGTCAGTTGCCAACGCCCTTTTTCAAGCGCAAAAATCTGTTGCCGCGAATCATTTGTCCGAATGCCTGCGAAGCCGTAACACCGTTCGTCATATCAAACGTGCGGTGCCTGAAAAACTGCGCGCAGCGGCGCGAGCCCTTCGCAAGCGCCGGGCCCAACGTCGCGGCTTGTACGCGCTCATGGTATACCTTCTTAATCTATCTGCTAAGCGGTTATCAGTTGCAAACAGACTTTTTCAAATGCAGAGATGTGCTGTCACCCAGGCAGTCACCTTGAAACTCGTAGTTCCTTCGATAATTTTATTTCTCGAGTCAAGATGTCAGCTGATGCTCGAGTCAAGATGTTAGCAACTGACAACCGCCGAGGAGACGGATCATGAATGCATGCCAAAGACGCATACAAGCCACGACGTTGAACCACAGGCGCTTGCTAAGGGCTCGCGCCGCTGCGTGCAGTTGTCAGGCGCCACAGCGTTGGATATGCCGAACGATGTTACGGTTTCGCAGGCATTCGGACAAATGATTCGCGACGGCAAAGCGGCGTGCTGTATCTTGGTCAAGTTAAGCGGCACTCGAAGGCAAACGCCACAGTGCGAGTCAATGGAGCGAGCGCGAGCGGCCGAATCACAGGGCACTCGGCTCTCGCGTCACAACAGTTGATTCAGAGCTCTGCCTACCCCTATGACATATGCGCGGGTGTTCATAAACGGCTTCTCTCGACTGCACGCGGGTCAAATAAACCAAAACGAACAGCTAACAGCGCGATAGGAATCGGTAGCAAAAATTCACCCGGGAAACGACGCGCGATGCGGTGTGTTGTCCGTCAGTACCCCCGTCGAAAAAGGCGAAATAAAGACACAAATACTATATATATACAAGAAATATCGCGCGCAGAAGGGAATAGAAACACTTAGAAGCAATACAAAATACACTGGAATAGATAAAAATAAGTAATGGAATCGAAAAACAGAGAATTAAGAGGAGACAAGCGACAAGGCAATGCAATCTTAAGGCAGAGCGGCCAGGCGAGGGACAGTCTCTCCCACAATTCCTCGCGCGCGGGCCGGGGCGCTTGGGAAAATTGCAAATCGTCTATTCTGACCATCGGGTCCTTCCAAGACGGTTCGAAAGCAGGATACACAAATTGAAATCATCCGCATACTTAAGTACTGAGTAAATGCACGCTCGTTTACCATCTTGGGGCAGTCTCGGGCTGTAAGGGCAGATGGGAAGACCCTGACAGGACCGTGACACAGCTGGCCACACCAAGAGTATCAAGTTGCTGTAAGAGAAGCAAAACGTGTGCACGTTAACACATGTCAAGCAAAACATTAAGGTGTTTTACAATAATGTACGCAATTTTAGCCCATGCTAGCACTAATTTTAGCGCTTGCATTAGCGCACGCTGTGCCAGAGTGTTTCAGAATAACGTTTCTCCACCGCAACGAAAAAGCCTAAGCACCTCGTGCTTGCAACGCCACAAAGGAACAGCAACACTTTTTTTTTTGCACACGAAATCCTGTAACTTGAGAAAAAAACAAGTTTCTTGGTTCAGAGTAACATTTTAGATTCGTTTAAATATGAGAATGCAACGTAAGCGGTCGACTGGTAATGTCCACTTGCGTAGCCTAGGCAAGGGAGGTCTCGTGTACTGACCTTCGCACACTGTACCTTCGCCGAGAAACGTTCGTGCGTCGCAAGCAGCAAGTTGCCGGCAATCATTGCCCACCTTGCTGGGTCCTCTTAATTTAAACGTTTCTGACGTGCACCTCCTATAGGAATGCAATGTCGTCCTGCGTTGTAGATCGCAGTCGAGATGATGTGGTGAGGGTCTAGGACAACTCGTCGGCGGTTCATTCGTCCAATAGGCCGATTCGTCATAGGGCAATTCGTCGCAGGAACACTCGTCGCAGAGGCTAACTGGACGCCGCCTTTTTACAAGCCAAAATATATTTTTTTCCTGACATTTTAAAACAAATACTGCGCTATAGTAATCCCTAAAATCCTGCAGGGTAATTGATCCCTAGTGTGCCCTTCCTTGTTGAAAATAACAACTTGCCACTTTCAAGGTGCAGTGCGTAAATTGTTTTTTTGGGGGTGCGTCGGGGGGGGGGGGGGGGGGGGACATGGCCGAGGTGGCTGGGATGGTCATGACCAGGGGACGGAGGGCTGAAGCCCCATAACCCTCCTCCCTGGCTACGCCAATGCAGTGAGGGACGGTCACTACGTCGCGCAAGTAACACTGGGGCACGTATTAACCTACCCTGTCCACCCGTTCAAGCCGCTTCGCGGCGACAGTCTGCGACGACTTGTTACAAAAAGTAATAAAGGAAATTAACAAAAGGACAATCTCGAGATGACACATTTTTCAAATTGTCTCAAGGTTCTTTCCTGTCTTCGCCCTCTCAAGATTTTTTTTTTTTTTTTATTCAGTCTTGTGGCCTAACGAGGGCACTGCGCTCAGTCCAGACATAGAGTAACTGTATAGGCTCTGCTTGCAGAGCCAGAGTATCGCGTTCCTTTTCCTTCTGCCGCCAACTCCGTATTGGCGGAGAAGCCGGTCAAGCGGTCACGTGCACCGAGCTGGATCCGACCTTTGTGCGGGAAAGCGACCTTCCCGGCGTCGAGTTTCGGGCGGATCATGTTTCTCGCTTTGCGTTTGCGAAATATACATCCTACACTAAAATAGAACGAACTTGAAGGTTCCTTGACCATTCAACATTATGTGTAGCCACTGGATACAGTATAATCGCTTTGTTTTATAACGCGAGCGATGTTTTAAAACATGCTTTCAAAGGCTGGAAAGGAGACGACACGGATGACGATCTCGTAGCTCCCGCATCCGGGGCTCTTGCAGAAGCGACAATAGCTTCCCGCAGTGCGGCCTTGTATCCAACATGGCCACCCTGGAAGCCCCATTGCAGTACTCTGGTCCGCAAGGCGGAGCATATACAGTTACCCTATCCAGACAAATAAAAATTTAGGTCAAAAGGTAAGAAACCACAAAATTTGACCTCGAACTGTCATTTAACCCATTCGAGGAATCACCCTTCGACAGAACGTCTCTTTCGACTAGTTGCCCTTCGACGAATTACCCTAATACGAATTGGCCTATTTGACAAATTGACCATCGATGAGCTGGCTGTCGACCAGTTGGCTTTCGACGAGTTGGCCGGATCCCATGTGGTGAACGTCGCACTCACGACGTCTGCCGGAGCCGCAATCCCGGGAACCGCCATTTTTTACCTGTGCTCGTCTTGGCTTTAGCCAACTTCTCATCACGAATCCTCCTCGGAGCAACGCAAAGACTCTTTGCGAACGCACGCAATTCCTAAAAAATAGCGTACGCAAAGTGCAAAATGTGGTTAGCGTTCGGCGCATGCGCAGTGGCGACGACGCTATTCTTTGCGTACGCAAAGCTTTAGCGTGCGCATTGTAAAACTGCCTAATAGCTACGTTTACATGAATGCGACTTAGTTGCATTGGCTCCAGTTGTTGCATCGAATGCACTCATATAAATGGCATAATGCACTAAGGAAGTGCATCGCATTCAAACCGCTAGACCTAGCAACCCAAGTAAAAGAAGGTCGCATTGCATCTTCAAATGGGGAGGATTATGGGAAGGAGCTCCTGCAGGAGACAATGCTGAGAACAGGCAAGTAGCCAGGGGGGTGCCCATGCCCATGCCCCCCCCCCCCTCCCCCGAGAATCTTTCATTTTTGCTGACGCCTACTCTCCCCCTTCCCCTCCCCTCATACAACATTCTGTCATGGGTGCCCCCCCCCCCCCCCCAAATCAAAATCCTGGCTACGTGCCTAGGCAAACACTGTACACAATCTCGGGTGTCCCTCCGTAATTTTTCTCTCGAGAACAAACGCAAACTCTTCTTGCCATTTTAAATGAGCTGAATATTGGCGTCTCCAGCGAAATCAGCGCCGCGTAGCGGCAACGCCAAGAAGCTCAAAAAAGGAGGTCGTTTCTGTCGTCTGCTATCGCTGCTTGGTTCTCGTAGGCAGCATAGAAACAAACATTGGTTCCAGTAATTATTTTTATGCTTCCGCCGTGTCATTTTTACGCACTGACTAGAAGAAGGTTCCTACCGTCAAAAAAAAATTACCGCATCTCCACGTGGTGAATGATGTTGATTGGGCCGAAGCGGCGTCTGCTCTGTTTTCATTCATGTCAGAAAGAGAATGTTTGGTATGGAACATGGTTATATATGCATTTGACCGCAGCGCCCTCTCGTCTATAAACGTTGAGCCAATGCATGCAAAGTTTAACGCGATTATATACGCATTTGACAGCAGCACCCTCTCCTGTATAGACGTAGAGCGGCTACATGCAACGTTTCATCCATGACATCCCAGCTCTTGAGTTACTACCACATCTCAGAGCCCCCTACTCGTCCCGCAGTCGTGGCCGAGTGGTTAAGGCGATGGACTAGAAATGCATTGGGGTCTCCCCGCACAGGTTCGAATCCTGTCGACTGTGCAACATTTTTTCTTTTTATGTGAGCATGGACGCCGGCCGGACGGACGGACGTCCATGCTCACATACAAGGCTGGGCCCTAAGGAGCTTCGCACCTAAAATCGCTTTGCTTTCATATGTAACACTGATCTTAAGCTGCAGCAGGCACGTAGCCGGGGGGGAGGGGGGGGCCATAAGGCTTAAGCCCCCCCCCACCCCCCCGAATTTCTATTTTGCTGGGACCTCCTCTCGCCTCTCCCCCTCATACAAAAATTTGTCGTAGGCAGGCCCCCCCCCCAGGAACAAAATCCTGGCTAAGTGCCTGCGCTGCAGTGAAAAAACATTTATGGTGGTCAGCGTGCTGAACGACAAAAACGACCTCCTTTCGTCCGCCACTTTGCCTGACCAGCGCACCCCCTATAGTTCGCTGGAGTCGCGAATAGCTGAGCTGCTCGGTGAGGGCGGCCCCCGCTATGGCCTTGCGCATCGGAGGTAGTTCCTAGAGTAAGTTGTAAGCAGGAACGGCGTCAAGAGCTCCAAGTGCTGGTACCGCAGAAAAAGTAGCTCCTACCTCAGCGCTGCTCCTGCTTGCACCGGAACCTCTCGTCCTTGTGGTCCAACCATGATAGAAGTAGCGGTAGTGTCTTGAAACCAGTTGGAAACGATCTTGCTCACCATGGCGTGTGCAGTATTGTTCCCTCTGTTCTAGAATGGCGAGGCCCAGAACTCTCAGTGCTTTCTTGCATCCTGTAACTTCTTGCAGAGCATTAAAGACAGTGGTTAAGATCTTCATGCTCATCAGAAAGGCCTCCGCATGCGAAACACAGGCCAGATAATGTGATTACAAAGTTCAGCTCGCGCCGGAAACGCAGGTTTAACTTTGAGATGTGACACAACATGGTGCCATCTTAGCGTAGGACTTGATGTGCATTAGCATGAATGTTGGCACATCGGCTTAGTTCTGAGAATAATTAAAGTCGACGCACTCAAGTCACATTTATGTAAATGAGGCAAACCTGGACGAGATAAACGGGAATTGAAGGTAACAATACTAGGCAGGAGACTGAGGGAGAGGGGGAAATGAGACAGCGTGGGGACATCAGAATGCCGAGCTTTGGTTGGAATGATTCGTGAGTAGATCTAAACCTAGCTGCCTTTGTCTTCATTGCACTCGTCAAACAAGTTGTAACGCGGAACATCAGCATCTGGCGTTTTGCTCTTGCATCACCATGTGTTCGACACATGTAGTGCAGACCAAGGCACCTGGCGTTAGGTCCACCCACTAATCATTCCAACCAGAGCTCAGCGTCCTTACGTCCTCGTACACTCTTGTCTCTTCCTCTCTCTCAGTTGCTTGGCGCATTCGACATACTGAAACCCGTTACAGGTAAAGGACAGACACAACTTCGCTATTCAGCAAATCGCCCCAGGCCACAAGTATACTAGTAGCCCCTTCTCTTGGCAAATAGCACGCGCTCGCCGGACGGATCTTGTGCCGCTGGTAAATCTGGGCCGGCTTGATAGAACAGCGTCTCAGCTGAGACTGGGTGAAAGAAAGCACAGCAAAGGCTGAGGCGCGCGAGCGTCCTTGAGACGCGGTTTGAGTCCCGCTCAGCTCGTGCGTTGGCATTTGACAGGGCTTTCTTTCACCCAGTCTCAGCTGAGACCTGCTTCTATAGACTCTTTACAGCAGCTGTGCATGGGCGCCCGCCATAACTGACCTTACAGTTTTGTTCCCTCTTATTCCTTTCGCTTGATTCATAATTTTCCACAGCAGGAC
>JABSTQ010003972.1:0-39947 GCA_013358835.2 Ixodes persulcatus
AACACCATCAAGTGGCTGAGGGAAGTTGACCGCACTGGAATATACCTAGGGTTGTTCGTTTTCGGGTAAAACCCGATTTTACCCGATTTTCACACCCCGAACATGTTTCAGGAGAATCGGGTTAAACCCTATTTCTCCCCAAATTCCAAAGCCACATAACCAATCTTTTTTTTTTTTTTTTTTTTTTTTTTTTTTTTCACGCCGCACGAAGTTTGCGGTGCGCACACGCTAACTACCCTACCTCGGGACAACAGTGACCTATAGTTCATTTCGCAAGCGGCGTGCAGCACTGTGGACGCTACACGACTCTCAACCAACCGCCCAACGAGCACGCCTCTCACCGTGACATTCTACGCAGGCCGGCTGAGGAAAAGCGACAATAGGCTCTGGAGCCTCGGAAGGACATTTCCGTCCCCCCGCTGTGCAGGTGGAAGCGCCTCGGCACTCCACGTAGCTTCGGCCCTGCTGCACGCAGCTTGTGAAATGCGCTATCAATCCCCCTTCGACCGCTGAGGTGTCGACGCCCAGCAGGGTCTCTCGGGTAGCATGGCCATCTCGCTGGCGTCCAACCTTTCTCACGAACAACGTCCGAGCTAGTCAGTCGAGTAAACAGATCGGGAAAACTTAACAGGTTTATTTCATAGCGAAATATCTGATCGAAGACGACCGTCCCTCGAACGGTCGGGGTTTTTGTTGACACCTGAGGGAGAGGAGGATTCCGTGGGCGGTGCTTCCTCTGAAGCGACCGACGGCAATCGGAGCTGGAAAACCCTGATATCCCCCAGATTACCAGTTTGAAACAGACCCCCAATTTTAACGAGTCAGCGTTAAAAAAAACTCGTAATACGCTCCGCTCCGCCTCAAAAAAAAAAAAAAAAGAAAAAAAAGATTGCATTATTGAGTACATTTGTAAATTTAACCCGAAAAAACCCGAATTTCAGAATGTTCCCACAAAAAACCCGATTTCTCCCCGATTATCAGCTTGAAAAATAGCACCCGATTTTTACCCCCCGAATTTAAAAAAATATAAAACCCGAAAACGAACAACCCTAAATATACCTTGCGGACCGAGCGACACGGCAAAAGATGCCCGGCAAGCAAAGCGATAAGCCGAAAAGCGAAGACGTGACTCTAACAATGACTACCAAACTGGAGGCTATTGAAGAAATGATTCTGAAGGTTTTGGTCCCAATAGAAATTTGCTATTCACCTGTCTTTTTACTTTAAACTTGATTATCTCGAAACAGTGTTTTTCAGTGCCATAGGTATCATTATTTCTTTAATCTGAAATTATCGAGGTATGATTTATTTATTCCTGCCATTCGTTTGGGATTTCGATGTATGAGTGAAGTCATGGAGTTCGTAGCGTATACCGTTCAACGCTTTCGATGCCTTATTTTGCGAAATCCAAATTTCGGTTCAGTATTCCTTTAAGGCTTTCGCTTTGTTTCTGTGAGGAACATATGCGAGTGTTTTATCGACGGACGCCAACGCGGACGGCTGCACCGAAAGAATTGTATTTCGAGCATCTATCGAGAAACTGCGCAACTGGTCATTCGAAGCTCGGGCTCGCAACTCGTCGAACAGACGGTTGGAGCCGAACGTTCCCTGAGCGCACAGATTGAACTCTGGCGACAAAAGTGGGAAGTCATCGTCGCGAGAGCCCAAATCGGCACGCTCCGCAAACCTTTGGCCCAAACTTTATGTTTGTCAAGCCGCTCAACAAAAACAATATTTTAAAGTGTTTTTTTTTTTTTTTTATCGTCAGCGACGGCAGGAGCAGATGACGACACAGCTAAGCGACGGGTTTGTGACAGGCTCGTGAAATTGCGTTTGCCTTCTGTTTCTTCTTGTTCGGCCTTCACATCAGCGTTCATGACTAATTTTGGCGCGCTAAGTGAGGTAACGGAGTGGTTCTTGTTAGTCCGATCAACCGGCGCAATTGTGGTACATTCTAATTGCGTCTTGTTGCGCCACCTTTCGCCGCTTGGGAATGCGCTGGCAGAAATCCAATCCTACACTAACAGTGCTATACTGATTAGGATAGATAACTGAGCAAGTTGGCAACAATTGAAAAACGGCGCGACTGGGACAAGGGCAAAAAGACGAAGAGAGCACAAGACAGCCGCTGACTAACAACTGGTTTGTTATTAGAACATAAGGGAGAAAAAAAAACAAAAAAACATGGAGTCAAATGTTGGCGCGCTTGCGGGGCGTCTCGTAGAATGTGTCCCCTTCTTTTTTCATCCCAGGGGACCTCGTAAACGTGAACGTGGAAACTTCTTTTCTTCTTTCCTTCCTCGGGTGATGTTATCCTAAATATAGAAAGTTCGTCTCGCTGGGAGTCAGAGTCAACGAAGGTTGGCTCACACACGAGCTGTTGTTCTTAGTGATGTTGTAGGCTTCTATCATCTCTCGGCATGTTTGGTCGTGGTGTTTATATATTACACTGGTGTTAATGAAGCGTGTATCGCTAAATGTGAATAAGCGGTGCCTTTCAAGGAGCTGTAGTGCTCTCTGAGTCTGATGTTTAAGCACCGGTCAGTCTGTCCGATGTTAGAGCGCCCACAAGAAAAGGGAATGCGGTAGACCACGACTTTTACGCACGACACGTACTTTTTTTTCATGTTTTACCATGCATGTGTTATGTTCTGATCTCGCGTTTCCCTTCCTGCGTACGCTTATAACGGACAGGCGAAGCGGACCACAGGACACGTAGCGGCCACCATCCGACCAAGCGACGAGCAGTGGCGAGCAGACCGCGAGAGCGCATCGGTGGGCTGGCAACAGACTTGTGCCTATCTCAAATACTCTACTCAAGATACTGTATTTTAAATACTTTTTGAGGTATCTTGGTATCTTGCAAATACTTTTGATCGAGAGTATTTAATACTCTATCTTAATTACATTTCTGAGTATCTTGTACTCATTATCTCAAATACATTTTTGACATTCCGCCATTTTCTGAGTTTTTTGGTGTGAAGTGGCGTGGGCATGGCACGAGCAAACGTGAGCATTCTTTCGAGCAACCACATCCCGCTGCTAGCTCCGATTAGCTACGGTGACTTTGGTTGAGCTCGTGAAAAAAAACATCGCTTTGTTGCCGATTGTGACTCATATTTCAGCCAAAAGTTCGTACAATGAAGGCTTTCCCCTCGACTTCCCAAAGGCGCGTTTTGTTTCCTAGAGTTTCCCCCCAAAAATCCTCAAACAAAAGGGGTGGTTTCACGGAAGTTAGGATTGCCACAATGAGGCGCAACGCAGACCGAGAAACGACCTACGACAACAATGCAGACTTGGTTGCCAAGAAAATAAGAAATAAAACAATAAAAAATGGACAATTTTTTTTTTTGCTTCTATGTTTGACTTTTCTACGGCAAAACGTCTAGGCTTTCTTTTGTTTATTTTCTTTTTGTCTTCAGTCCATCACTTATTGCACTCGCGAACACTGTCTAAGCGAACATTGATAAGCAGAGAACAGGACAGGAAACGAACTAAAAGCTGGATGACCTCTCAAATTTCCAACAAAGCGCCCCCCAACGCTGAGTGCCTTTCTGAACGCCACCTACTTGAAGAAGGTGCGACCACTGCCGTGGCTATTATGTGGGATCTTCGTTATTCATTCACTCATATCCGTATCTCAAATTCGTTTATAGTGAACTCCCCATATTGGGAATATGGATAGTAGGTAAACGATGCGTCTAAGGTGCGTCGCAGGACGTGATATTCAGCGATGTCACTTTAGCTAAAGCGACCTCTTTATTTCTGTCCCAGAAATGTTTTGTAACATGTATTTGTGATATTGCCACGCGCTTTGCCGAGCAAGCGCGAGGCCGAATGGTTACCGCGCTTGGCTTTCGCGCGGAGCCTCCGGGTTCGATTCCAGGGAGCGGACTCCTCTTTCATTTATTCTTTCAACTTGACATTCTCGTAAGTTCAAGAAACTTGTCGTCTGATCTAGTTACGAATGTTCTACGCGCGGGACGTTCTACGCCGAATGTTCCAGAAACCCACGCGGGTACAAAAGGTGCTCCTCGTGGCGGTAGCGAAAGCTTGCGCTGGGAACCTCCTTGGTTAGATCCCCACCGCCCTCGCCCGTTTCGATCTAGATGATTTTCGTACCGGCACGCGTTCATGTAATCAGTTCTGCGTGATTCACGTTAAAAACCCCAGGTTAGCGGTTGTACTGCATTGGCTAAATTTCTTACCTACCGCTGAGCTACCGGTCACCTGTTAAGGCGTACTAACATCGAGGCTGTATAAACATACAGAAGCAAGCCAATTTTTCAATTTTTTTATTTTGGTCCGGAGTTAGTCTCGTCCCAGCGCTTCATCCTGCTCTTTCGCCGACATCGACGCCTGCGACGCTAGCCTTTCTCTATTTTGGTTTGGGCACAAGTTCGCCCCATTAGACGTTTAGGTTCTTCAGTTATACGCCGCCTCATCATTCGTCATTCGTGACAATATTCTGCTCCTTATAGTTGGACTGCATAACATAGCGCTGCGATGTTTCTTTTTCCTTCTTTTTTTTTTTTTGCCGTTTTGTGTTGTTGCGCGAAAATAAACCATTCTGGAAAACCAGATTTGCGCAACTGTATAATTATTGTTTTCACTGACGTCAATTCAAATTATGCAATGCGGAAGTATCTTCAAAAGGAATTGAATTACATTTCTACGTATTTGTACTCTACTCAAGATACTTTACAGTGAAAGTAACTTGAGTAGTATTTTAAATACTTTATGAAGCAGGTATTTAGTAACTTAAATACTTTTATCGAGTATTTTGTCCAACACTGGCTGGCAACGCAGTCTGGGATTGAGTTCTTTTCCCCGCGTCGGGGCCCTGGGGTATTTTAACGTCCTAGCTGATCAAGGACTGTCGCGAACCATGTCTTCGATGCCTTTAGATGTGTCGTTCATAAACGTGCTATCTTAAGAAAATGCCGGGGACGAAGGAACTGTCGACCTCGGAAAGCTTCGCCGGAAACGTTTGAATCGAGGCTCGAGTGCGCAGTCATCATTCGACAGAGTTGTCTCGCCAGCTAAAATGGAGACCAGCTACTTTATTTTACATCTATATACTCCGAGCGCAGCCGAGCCGAGAAGCCAATGAGGCGGAAACGCAACGTCTCTACGCGACCAAACCAACACCTTGTAAAAACTAAGGCCTGCGCCTCCGCTCCGTGACGTCACTGTAACTAGGCCAGCGAGCGGAAAAGCAACAGCTAGTGGGCTGGGCTTCGCTGTGCTGACGCGCTGGCGGGGCGGCCTGTTTCTTTGATTAGAAATATTGTACGGGAGTCACTCACCTGTACGCGACGACGACGTAATTAATCCAATTAGAGTCTTAAGATTACAAGGTTATATAACAACTCTAACTTCTACAGTTCGCCTATTAAGTTACGACATTTGAAAACACTCGCGATAAATATTCGCCACTGCGCCCTTTGCGCATTTATTTAGCTTAATATCCTTCGTAAAACCAAAGCGCTGCTCTGCAATCACAAATATTTTAAATTGAAACATATGTTTGACGTCCATCTACGACACAACTAGAAAATATGCGAAAATATGTGAAATTGTATTTGACTCCTAGCGCCTTCCAGGTGGTTTGCTGAAAGATAAAATAAAGGTAACAGCACGCTCTCGGCCTCCTACCACAGGTTGGACGCAACTTTTGTATTTAAAATGTAAGAAAATAAGTGACGGCTCGCTAATTAAGGAGTCAATAGTGAAACAAGCAAATGCGACACAAATTGTGACTGATTGACTAGGTGTCGGAAGGCCACCATGTAATTCATGAACGTGACGAAATGTCTATACTCCGTTTCACCTTATGTTGTACCGCAGCGAAGGCTAGAAGCGCGAGCTCATAGCGTTGGCAGCTGTCCTTACTGCACGAGAGCTTGTGCCACCGAGATACGCCCCAGAGCAAGGAGCTCGCGCTTATAGCCTTTCCTGCGGTACAACATAAGGTGAAACAGAGTATAGCTCGTCTCATGAGACTACTCCCTTTTTGCGTCCGTTTCGTGTTTTAGTATATAGGTCTATACAGAGATGTGCTGATTCCTTCACACTTTATTTTTAGAACAACGCTCACTTTTTGGGAAAAGAGACACCCTCTAAAAAAAAAAAAAGGGGGGGGGGGGGGGGTATGTCCTTACACCCCTTGTCCCATATACGACACCCCAAAACTTCAGTTCGACTTATTGCGAGCTGACGTCGAACTGACTGCCCCAACTTTTGCGAGAGGGTCGATGACGGTGCAATATATAACATATTGAACGGCTAAAGTATACATACGTATCAAAGTTTACAAAAAAAAAAAAAAAAAAACACAGAGGTGTTGCAGTTGAGCCAAGAAAACCCCGATAACTTTTTTGCAGTTAGTCACACTTACACGAGGGGTGTAAGAATATACCCTTTTTTTTTTTTAGAGTGCAGTTGCTTTTTGGTTGGAGCAGACCTTGCATCCTGCCTTAAGGCATCATTTTTCTATTTGCGGATATTGTTGAGTAGAATGTTTGTCGATGCCCTTGCACAGGTGTCCAACGCTTCGAACTCTGACAGCGTGGCTATACTGTCAGGCCACTGACAACTTTTCGTTGATCACGCAACCGCAAGAACTGCACAATGTGCTGGGACGACATAAGCTTGTTCGGAACAACTTCAGCATGCAAAACAACTTCAGGTGGAGTCTCCCTCAATTTGAAGCAACCGCTTCTGCCAGGCTTTGCCAGGCTTTGTGAGTGACGAGAAAACGTACTGTAATCGTATGGTTACTTTTGCACTCGAAGCTCGGCAATGAGGTAGGTTCAGTGGGACGTTTATGGGTCATGCAACTATAAAACGGCAACTAGGGACAAAACAAAAAAAAAAAATAATACACAGTAGGGAGACGTGTGAGACATTGCTGAAGAAGGTACGGGGCAATGAGGAAACCCATGAATGAAGATCTTTATAATTTGTGCGTCATTTGCTCACTTACGAATGTCTGTAAACATATTATGCAGTGCCATAGCCTCCTCTATACTCACAAAGCCTGGCAGTTCGATGACGGAGCCATAGAGTGCCCGGTCGCAGATTTAGAGCGCGAGGATCTGGTAGCTCAAAGCATTTCTCGGGGAACCTGGACGTCAGCGCACAGCTTTTGCAGCGGCGAGGACCCAAAACTTGGTTTTCAAACCCGACGAGAAAAGAAGCGGTAGCGCGAGGAACGCGAGGAGCACGGGCGGACATTCCATCGCTCGGGAGAAGTGTGTTTCGGAGTCTCGCCGCAGCGGGGCGCTCGTCACGTGGCTCTCTATTTATGAGCATTTATGACAATTCTAGGGGAAGCTCATTGTTGTCTGAGGCAAGGACAGGTGTTTTGCGAACCAGAACATGCAGAGCGAAGTACCAGGAAATGGATACAGTGTGCGCTGCTTGTGGAGAGGAGGACGAGACGGCTGAGCACTTGATACTCTACTGTAAAGGGCTTCACCCTATGCCTACCGAAGACAACATAGATTTAATAAAGTCATTGGATTTTAGAGACAGCGAAGGAAAAGTGAATTTCAAGACAGTAGAGATTACCAAGCAAAGATTAAGTGAATGGTGGCAGAAAGCCAGAGAAAACTAGGTATTTTCTTAATAATTAATGGCAAGGGGGTTTTATAGCCTCACTTTCTTTTCAGTGCAGAGTGAATATAGTTTTCACATTTAAATATTCTAAGCTTAAATGGTAAAACAAAATGGCTAGGTGGACTAAGCTACCGCCCGATCCAAAGGGCTCAGCCGGATTCATCCATCCATCCATCCTCTCATCCGTTGTCTGCCGCTCTACATTTTCTATTTCGACGGTCGCTTCTCGGGGCGATCTGCCAGGGCTCCTTGCACTGACGTCACATCGCATACTTTTGAACACCATGTAAGAGGAGGAGAGAGAAGCTGCTTTTGTATAAATTTTGAGTTACAGGTTAATCTTCCATAATCTTCTGGGAGGAGAATAGCGACGCCTGTGCAAATCCGGGAGGCACAAAGGAGGATCCTGATAAGAGGGGAGCTTCTTCTTCCCCTTTTCTCTGGAGGGCATCGGAAATGACGTCATATGCGAGAGTCCGGTTTCAGGGCGCCGCCATCTTGCTCAGTGGAATGCGCTCTTGGGCGCGGCCATAATCCGATTGCGACGCCTTAGCAAGGCTTCGTAATCGGATTACGACGCGTCCAAGCGCACCCCTGTCGCAGAACACGCGTAGCATGCCGCGCGTCTTGGTGCTTCTCTGTCTCGACACGCGAGCTGTCCCAAGACCGAACGCCCCATCAACTCGGAACAAGCGGCCGCCAGACCTGCTGCACCAAAACGTCCGCGAAACTTGCTAGGACCGTACGAAGGGTGCCACCTCCATATACACCCTAAAGTTACACCTATTTTTGTTTAAAAAATACCTAAAAAAAGCAAAGAAAGGTGTTTTTAAATATATATATATATATATATATATATACACCATCTCTTGTTTACAAACAAACCGGAGCTCCCCTAGCGGACGCCACCGGCGCCGTGCATGCGCGGTGGACGGTGGGCAAGAAGCCTGCCGTCGGCGTCGGTGGGAGCCCCCGTGCTCTTTTTCGCGTTGGAATTGTTGATTCTACGTCCTCCTAACAATGTCTGACTACTTGAGCGGCTTCAGCAAAATTAACGAGGCAAAACTTTGCGTGAATAATGTGACGTGCGGCGATTCATTTCACGCATACACGCCGCAGAATGGGCGCTAAAGCCTGACTCCCACGATGAGATTCTGCTCGCTATCTTCAGTCGCGACGTCGCTCAGGCTGCAAAAGCTTGGACCGTAGCTGAGATGGTGGACGTCAATACTGAAAACCGCAGAGTAGAATCGGGCATTACAAGTCGGTGACGGCCACTGGTAACAATGATCAACATCTTCTTGTATCTACTGTCTACAGTTAGCCTACTTACCCCAACCAACCTTCAAAAGTGTTTTGAGGCCTACACTTAGTTCTTACAGCAATTACCGGGTCAACGTTTGGTTTACGGGCCCCTGTCGTTTAAACGAGCTGACGACAAAAAGCAGACAAGTTTGAAAGAGCAGACGACAGTTCGAACGCATGCGCAATGGAGTGCGGGCAAGCGCCGCGTCCCGCGTCAACAAATTATTGGAATGTCACGTTGTCGGCGTCTGTGTGAGTATGCGTACTCTTTTTCGCGTTGGAATTGTCGATTCTACGTCCTCATAGGAATGTCTTACCACTTCAATCGCCTGAGCGAAATTATCAAGACTCGTTACGCCGCTAAACTTTGCGTAAATAATTTGACGTGCAGCGATTCATTCGCATGAACGCCGCAGAATGGACGTCAAAACCATGATGAGATTCTTCTAGCTATTTTCGGTGGCGACGTCGCTCGTGCTGCAAAAGTGTAGAAGGTAGCGGCGATGATCGACGTCGATACTGAAAATCGGAAGCGGGAACAGACCAAGCGTAACAAGTCGGTGATGGCCACTGGTACCAATGAACAACATCTTGTATCTACTGTTCACACCGAGCCTACTTAAGTATTTTGAGGCCTGCAATTACTTCTTATTGCAATCACCGGGTCAAAGTTTGGTCTACGGGCCGCTTTTGTTTGAACGAGGAGACGACAAAAAGCAGACAAGTTTGAAAGAGCAGACGAAGGATCGAACGATCAGGCGGCCTGTGAATTTGAAGACGCACTGAACCCGTGGGTGGTCCGGACAACTTGACGGTTTTCTGTCGTTCATGTTGGAACAAAACAAATACATCTGGCGACCACGAAGTGTTGCCCGCACAAGCAATCGTAGTTCGACAGCGTCTGCTTTGCCCTGTTCACGGCTACTACCCATGTTCTCGGACGAACGGAGGGGGCAGAAACACATGAAAACTGATCTTCAAACCTTTCCAGGCTCTCTTGGTACAGCCCCGTCGCAGCATTTTGACGAGAAGGCAGGTTTTTTGTCTGGTTTCTTCCGAGAGAACACAGGAATGCATGTCTCGCACGGCGACTTCTGCCCACCACCCCAGAGCGGAAGTGCGATCGACGCGCCACCACCGCGGCGTGACGTAGGAGAGTTGAGTTTGTGTGTATATATATATATATATATATATATATATATATATATATATATATATATATATATATATATATATATATATACGCATAATGGTATTTCATATCATTATGCGTGTAAAAATATTCAGCGTAAAATTTCAGAAATTAATGCAACTCGATTCAAAACTTAGGGGTCACACTGTTCATACTTCAAAGAAAAGACAGTCTGCAAACAGATTCGAACGCGATTCATCGCGAGATCCGTGCTTCCAATGCCGCATGGCATTGAGTTCAAGAAGGAAACATGGCACGCGGCATTCGAACCACGGATATTGCGGTGTCTCGTGTTTGCAGACTGTTTTTTGAATGATGTATGAGCAGTGTGACCGAGGCTTTAGCGTTCGGCGATGTCTAGTTTATTTATGAAGTAATAAAAAATAGCTTTTTGGTTTAGCTGAATTGAGGTTTGATATGAACAAAAACAATAGGCAAAGAAATGTATTATTCTCAAACAACGTAATCTTGCACAATGACCCTAGGCTCCTAGCTTGTTGTACGACTCTGCCTCAGACGACGTTCATGCAATACCTTTTTACAACGTTTTAGGCTAAAATGAAAACGTAGCAGGCACTGTAAGCCGCCGTCTGCCCCGGACAATTCGGAACGAAGTTCCTTCTAACCGTAATGTAACGTCTTATATATATCTTTGTTGTTAAAATGCTCGATTTAATCTTGCTGTGCGTTCTAAACTAAATTTCAAACTAAAAATAAAAAATACACGTCTCGTTCGCGCCTTTTCTCATTTAGCCTGTCACTTAGGACAACTTCAGGGACGGGTCATCTTAATCTCGTTTGCAGACGACGAAACAATTTCGCAATCTGTTCACTTGTGGGAAGCCGTTTGGTATTTTTTTTTTTAGTTGTTGTTTGTTTTTATGTTTCGTAATGCCTTAATTTGGGCCCTGAGGGTACTCGCATAGAAAGAAATAAAGGGGTAAAAGCAACAACGACTTCTGAGATGAAAACATTCCACGCGTTTCCGCGAATAAACAAAACTTCTTTAATGCGTTCCTTAAAACCAGAAAAAATCTAACACAAAATCACAGAATCAGTCAGCCAGTTGGAGTAGAAAAATTACGCAATTTGTTTTTTAAATAAAAAAAGAGGTTTTTATGGAAAAAAAAAGAAACGGACACGAAAACAAGTAACGTGACGAAGAAAGTCTCTCTGTATCTAGAGCAACAAGCAATCCGCACCAGTTAAAGGGACACTAAAATAAAAATATAAAAAAATAAAAAAAACGGTTAGAGTACAGACGAGCTAGTACAACTTAACCCGAGACTAAGATATGAAATAGAAACTAAAACGTAGAAGGGACAGAAAACAGGGAAGAAGAGAACGCTTCGTCTCTGTCCCCTTCTTCGTCCTTGTGTATTCGGCGCTTTCCATTCAGGGAAGAAGAGAACGTCTCAAACGCAGCTAAAAGATTTATCATGCGTTAAAGTTTCTATTTCATACCCCCTTCTTGAATTAAGCGGCAACATGGTACACTTTTGAAGGGGTTAGATAAGACACGTGTTACAACAGCACCGAAAAAAAAAATGAAGCTGTTTCTGCGGGTTTTTTTTTTTTTTTTTTTTTTTGCTGCAGACTAGCGTTGATATGCGAGAGTATTTTTACGGTTCTTGTATGATCTCTCCCTATATCGCAGACTTAATTGAGACGAACCTAGTTCCTTCACTTATAGTAGCAGATCGAACCCACCTTGCCTGTCTGCCCTAGCCAAACGATGTTTTTTTGCTAGGCGTTCTGAAGACGACTTTTTTTTTCTTGCGAGCCATTTTGAAAACGACCAGAACATTTGCAGCAAGCGCATGCCTTCTATCATAGGATGGATGAATGGATGGACGCTCTTTACCTTTTTTTATATATATATGGAGCGGTAGCTTGTTCTATCTAGCCTATAAACATTTACGCGACTCCCCTTTAGATTACGTCGTTCATTAAATCATCCACCTCGTTAATTTTTGTTTGTTTGCTTTATAACGCTTTACTAGACCTTCGCCAATCTTCTAACTCACCTTTTTGTGATTATAAACCTTTGTTTCTTTGGTCTTGCAACCTCCCCAGCAACCTCGACGGCAGTCACGTTTTATTGTCGCTTGAAACCGAAGCGGAAAAAGAAATCTCGCGATGTTTTTTTTTTTTTTTTTTTTTTAACAATAATGACTTTATTTACTATATCGTTTGTTTCTCAATTACAACAAGTATGTCGAATAAAATATTAATTACCACTGCACGGAGAAACAATTTTACAACAGCCACTCCACACGTCAATAACCTCTCCAACCAATAAGAGCTGGGAAACGGAGCGCAGCTAGCTACGCTCCTCTCGCTAATGGGCGGGGTCTAGAACAGGGCTCTAGATCCCGCCCTGCTCTAGACCCGCCCATTTTTTCGTTGATTTATTTTAATTAAGTTACGCGTGCTACCTTAAGCACTTTAACTTTTTTTTTTCTTTTTTTCTTTCAGTTAAGTGTTTTTTAAAGGGGCCATGAAACGATTTTTCAACTTCTTCCTTCTTAGCTTTCCTCAACTCACAAATCGCGCAGCGTTACGGAAGGAGGGAAAAGGGGAACTCCCCTCTTGCTGGGACCCCTCTTTGTGTAACCGCGGGTCGCCATTCTCCTGCTACCCGTTTTCACCCCAAGGACGAAACCAGTTTTGCGCTGTGTTCATACGCGGCACGAAGTAGTTCTTACGAGATTTGGTTGTCGGAGGAAAAAGCGATGCTTTTGGCGTTTCGAGCGTGCACATCTTGATAAGATAACATATATATATATATATATATATATATATATATATATATATATATATATATATATATATATATATATATATATATATATATATATATATATATATAATCTAAAATTCCCCTACATACATCTTAGTCATCAACATAAAAGGGTAAATTAGTATTGCTCCGCGAGGAGCCGGAGTTTTTGTGCTGCGGTTCTTGAGGTAAAAACGGGCATAGAAGATTCGGACAATGATTCGGACAAAAGTTCCCTTCCCCTCTCTCCCATTCGTGGCCTCCGTTGTACTGCGCGCAACCCTAACACCGTTCACCCTTGAGCTGCGAGTGCTGTGGAAGCTACGTGCTCGTTGGGCCAGTCACACTTCCATTTTTTGCCACATGATCCCGCTCACTCGCGCATACCCAAACGCCGAAAATGGATTCATGGGTATGAAAGGGAGGCGGCTGACTGGTCCGGCAAGCCCATACCGCACTGACAGCTTAGGGGTGGACCGAAGAATATAGCAAGGCAGTGCTCCTGCCCAATGTTTGAGCTGGGGTCTGATAACGTGCTTTGGTTCCCGCGGATGTTTAACAGTGAAAAGATGGAGAGCTAGCTTTCAAGGGAAGGGAGGCACGAAGTTGTCGGCTGTTTTCAAATTTTGGCGCCGGACTTTTTTTTTTTTTTACTTTCTACTTTTTTTGGCTTATTAAACGATATGCTGCTAGTAAAATCCCAATCTAAATTTATTTATCCCAGCCCAAAATTCATTCCATGGCCCCTTTAGAGGACAGCTCTGCTTCATTTTCATTTTTGAAAAAAAAAAAAAAAAAAATGCAGTCCTTTTTAGTTTAGAGAGCTTTAGAGAGCGCCACCGTCGGTTGTTCATCAGCGCCACCGTGGCCAAATGAGGCTAGACTGGGACGGCTAAAATCGGCAGCGCCGCCGGCATACCCTTGCGAAATTACGTTATTAGGAACTCCGAGCGTTGTGTTGTCGCGCGTTCCACTACCGACTATTTTAAGAATCTATCAAACGTTAAATATATAAATGTGCATCCGTGTGTGGTTGTGTCATTTTAGCATTAGGGAGTTTTAGTGGGTGCCTTCCTCGATAGGTAAAGACAACCCGAAATGGGAGCTAATATTACGGTCAAATATAAGTGAAAGCAAACAAACAAGGACAGTTTTTTTGGTTTTTTTTAGGTTGTTTGCGCGCGCTTGAAGATAACAAAAGCGAAGACTTCGTCCAGCTTCCCTCCTCTACAAAAGCGCACTTCAAAAGCGGAACTAAAAACGCACCCCCCTCCTCCCTCTCATTCTTACCCACCCTTTTTTTTTTTTTTTTTTTTTTTTTCCAAGTGAACTCTTCCCGCATGAATAGCTGACCTCATTTTGGTGATCAGTTTGTTTCCAGTTCCCTCGTAGCCGTGTTGAAGACGATTGTGGTGTCCGAGAAATGTGTTTTTCGTTCAAGCTGGATGTAGTTTGGACGGCGTCGTACGCAGTTGCTCGGCGGAAGCCGATTCTCTCGTTCTCGTCGATTGAATGTGCTGTTCACGTTTACATAGATCAGAAATAAAAGCCGCATGGATAACCCTTTCTCTTGGGGTAAGTACATTTTTTTTATTATTTCTTGGATAGACTTTTCTCGCAGCAGGGACGAAGTTAGGACCGCTTAGACACGGGTCGAAATAGAGCAACCATCTTGGGCAGCTACGCGATCATGCTTGCTAAAGGCGCAAACGACAGTTCGTTTAGCAATCGGTGAAGCGGAGAAAACGCTCACTTCGGTTTTCGGTAACTACGATCAAATGTGCACAGAACGTCGTTCAATCAAGACGTGTCCGCGGAGCAGAGAGCAATGAAAGTGTCAAAGGACTGATCTGATTCTAGAGTGATCGCATCGAATCCAAAGACAACGCCGGGCTTCTAGCGCATTAATTCCAAATATGGAGTCAAATAGCGCATTTAGAATTGCATCTCAAGTCAGGCAATGTGAACGGAATGCTTATTTTACACGCTTTTTGACGTTTATTCATATCTGACGGCGTTGTATTTTCTGTGGCTTCGACGGAAACCTGCGGAGTTTCACGTCTCCTAGGATTCTAGGGTTGCGACAGTGCGGTACGCAACAGTGCCTACAGCTTCGGCGTTTGCTCTTCTACGACATCCGATAGCAATGTTAAGAATGGAAGACCAAGAACGCACGAATCAACACCTTCAAATTGATGCGTGAATAGCCCCACGAGCAAGCCGGCTGGCGAAAGGGCCTTCTCAGTGTTGCAAATATTTTGAGCTAGATGGCGCAACGTGTCACACCAAACTTGACTGCCCGGAGGGTATACTCCCCATACGTCCGGACGCAGCGGATGCTACGAGCCATCAGAGCCAATCCAAGGCCGTGTGAGTGCCACGTGACCTTGGTGAGGGTGCACAGCGGTGCGCGGAAAGCGTATCACGGGCTACCTCCACAGAGCGGGATTGGCTGGGACAGCTGGGAGCGTCCGCTGCGTCCGAACGTAAGGTGAAACGGAGTATAGTTCTGTCTGAATGGGTCTTAGACGGTTCGGCTAATTTTGCAAACACGCCAAGTTGCCGAAATCGGCTCACTCTCGCGGGCAAATCGAGGCGCAACCAACAGCGCAGTCAAGGCTACGGCGTGGCTCTAACCAACATGATCTCAACGTCATCAGTTGTACCAGCTCGTCTGTACTCTAACCGTTTTTTTTATTTTGTTTTAATATTTTTATTTTAGTGTCCCTCTAACTGGTGCGGATTGCTTGTTGCTCTAGATACAGAGAGACTTTCTTCGTCACGTTACTTGTTTTCGTGTCCGTTTCTTTTTTTTCCATAAAAACCTCTTTTTTTTTTATTTAAAGAACAAATTGCGTAATTTTTCTACTCCAACTAGCTGACTGGTTCTGCGATTTCGTGTTCGTTGTTTTCTGGTTTTAAGGAACGCATTAAAGAAGTTTTGTATATTCGCGGAAACGCGTGGAATGTTTTCAAGTCAGAGGTCGTTGTTGTTTTTACCCTTTTATTTCTTTCTATATGAGTACCCTCAGGGCCCAAATCAAGGCATTACGAAAGAGAACATCAAAACAATCAACAACTAAAAAAAAGTGCCAAACGGCTTCCCACGAGTGAACAGATTGCGAAATTGTTTAGTCGTCTGCAAACGAGATTAAGATCACCCGTCCCTGAAGTTGTCCTAAGTGACAGGCTAAATGAGAAAAGGCGCAAACGACATGTGTCTTTTTTTTATTTTTAGTTTGAAACCTAGTTTAGAACGCACAACCAGAATAAACCGAGCATTTTAACAACAAAGATATATATAAGACGCTACATTACGGTTAAAAGGAACTTCGTTCCGAATTGTGCGGAGCAGACGCGGCTTAAGCGCCGTTCACATATATGCGACCGAGTAAGACCGAGAGAGACCGGACCGGGTTTATGCCTCTTGCGACGTCATAGGACCAGCTCCGCTGTAGCGCATCCGGTCCTAAGACGTCGCAAGAGGCTTAAAACCGGTCTGGTCTCTCTCAGTCATACTCGGTCGCATACATGTGAACGGCGCTTTACACTGCCTGCTACGTTTTCATTTTAGCCTAAAACGTTGTAAAAAGGTATTGCACGAACGTCGTCTGAGGTAGAGTCGAACAACCTAGAGCTAGGAGCTTGGGGTCATGGTGCAAGATTACGTTATTTGAGAATAATACATTTATTTGCCTATTGTTTTTGTTCAAATCTAACCTCAATTCAGCTAAAACAAAAAGCTATTTTTTATTACTTTATAAATAAACTAGACATCGCCGAACGCTAAAGCCTCGGTCACACTGCTCATACATCATTCAAAAAACAGTCTGCAAACATGAGACACCGCAATATCAGTGGTTCAAATGCCGCGTGCCTAGTTTCCCCCTTGAACTCATTGCCATGAGGCATTCGAAGCACGGATGTCGCGACGAATCGCGTTCGAATCTGTTGGCAGACTGTCTTTTGTATGAAAAATTTTCCCGCTAAATATAGTTGAAAAAAATTCCCCCTAAATGTAGGGGAAATTTTCCCCGCCAAATTTAGTGGAACAAATTCCCCGCTAAATTTAGCAAAAAAGTTTCCCCGCTAAATTTAGTGGAAAAGTTTCCCCGCCAAATTTAGCAGAAAAATTAACCCGCTAAATTTAGCGAAACAAATACCCGCTAAATTTAACGGGAAATTTTCCCCACCAAATTTAGTGGAACAAATTCCCCGCTAAATTTGGCAAAAAAATTTCCCCGCCAAGTTTAGCGGAAAAAACTCCGCCCTAAATTTAGCGGAAAAAATTTTCCCGCTAAATTTAGCAGAAATTGTTTTCCTAAATAGGAGGAAAGGAGGAGGGGCATAGCCTCCTCTCCGTACCTTTAATCTCGTGATAGAATGGAATCTCGTTCTTCGTCGTTATCCGTCTGCAGTTTCGTCAACATTTGTAAATATGCGTGGTAATCTAGTTTTCACTGGAAGGTGAATAACAAGTTTGTGTAATTATTGAAAGCGCGTTGTTTCTTCTTATGTGTTTATTTATATTAATGTTATTTTATTGCCTTTACCGCGTTTATACTAGAATCTTAATTGTATTAAGGTAATAGTATTTTTGTATACAAAATAAGTTATATTTTGTTCTAAGGCAGCTCGAGCCCATAGGAAGAAGTAAATTAGGTTACTGTAGTAAGTTTAGTACCCCTGCAACACGGAAAAGTTAATATATTTTAATTAAAGGGGCCATGAAACGAATTTTGGGTTGGGATGAATGATTTTAAATTGGGACTTTACTAATCGCATATCGTTTAGTTGGCCAAAAAAAAAAAAAAGAGGCTAGAAAGTCAAAAGCCAGCTTTTCGGTACGAACATTTGAAAATATAGCGGACTATTTTGTACCTTCTTGCCTTCGAAAGCTCTCCGCCTTTTCACTATGATACATCCGCGGTTCCAAAAGCGCGTCACCGGCGCCAAACTGACGTCATCAGAGCCCAGCTCACGCATTGGACACGAGAACTGCGTCACTCGGACGTAGGCGCTCGTCAACAATCAATCCGTCGACGAATATTTGGATTCGCGTTCGTGGCCAATGAGTGCCCTGACGGAACTTATTGTCACTGGGGAATGACAAGTTCTATGGTGTGCATAAAAAGCACGGTGGAAGCTAGGAGTCATCGCACCGGTGCCGAAGGAATGTCACGACCACGTGATTTCACAATTCGCATTTGAGTTGAGGATTAAAGCTAAGGAGGAAGAAGTAGGAAAATCGTTTCATGACCCCTAATACGGGATTTAATCAGCTTGCGGTCTTGACTGATTATACAAGCGTCGCAAGCTGATCTGTCGACCCCATATATTTATGAGATCGAAATTACATTACTTTTGCCATGTGGCCGGGAGTATAAAGCAAGAATTCATTGACTGCACGCGATAACATCACTCACATGATCTTAAAGGGGTACTCAAGCGGTTTTTGGGGAAGCTACTTTTTGGTGCGATGGCGTTAAGAGAGTGTCAGTGAATGAGTATCTTCAGTTTTAGAAGGTGGAACCGCCTATTAATCACGCAGGAATAAAATACGTGCGGACTCTTTTCTGTTCCTACGCCGACCAATGAAATTATCGTATGTTTGAAAATTTTGGCGGCCTTTCTTTCCCCGCTGCGTTGGAAACAACCGCAGCGACAGACCAATCACAGGTCGAGGAGAACTGGTTGCGCGCGTTGCATGCCGGTCGTGCCGGTCGCCTGCCGGCTCCTTCTATCGGCGAACATGGCGTCGCTGGTGATCGTTGGCGTGGTCGGCGTGGTGGAAGCTCATCGTTCCGCGTCAAAGTGCTATCCTTGACTGTGAATTTTCGTCGTGTGTTGCTATGATAACCCAGCACGTACTAGAAGGGAAGATCCACCTACTCGTGCGGCGATGTCGTGGCGGCACTCTCAAGACAACAGAAACGCCCGTGCCGTTGTGTTTGTTTACTTCGAGTACAGTGGTGCTTTCTAAGCATTTGTGTCCTCGAACATCGCCCGGATTTCTTATTTGGCGCATTTAATGCGTGTGCTCAAGTTCAAGGTATTGCTGGCGCGCACCGTATGAAGCATGCGAATTTTCACGCGTTTTCGTCACCGGAGAACAGTGATTAGTGTTAGCAATCCTGAACGCTCGCAACGTCTATCTGATCACGAGAGAGAAGAGAAAATTAAACTTTATTGTCCCTGCACTTTCAGTGGGATAATCATATTTCTACGTTGCTATATCGCTGCTAAGATTACATCGTCTTTTATAATCGTAGAAAAGGCGTGTGGCGATATTTGTATTAGAGTCGTGATCGTCCAAGACGGCTTACTGAATTCTTTCTTTCATCCACTGTACCCTGCAAGCCTATCATGAAAAAAAAAAAAAGCTTTAGGCTATAGAAAACTTTATGTCTATATTCTGTTACGGCATTGAGTGGCAGTGCGTCCCCTTTTTAGAGGCGCCGCTGAAACAGCTGGCGGCGGCGTAGAAGCGGTCGCCGTGCTGACGACCCGCTGCGCTTGTTGCACTGGTTGCAGGTGTGTGTACGCGCGGCGCTGAGCGGTCGTTCCGGTCGCTCCGGTTGCAACGGACGCAGTCGTAGGTAACGCGCTCGTTGCGCCTGTCTGAACCAGCCTCCTCCCGAGGCGAAAGTCAACGTGGCGACATCGTTTGACATCACGTACCAGAGGTTACGCTGCGATGCCAAACGTTGGTTTGGTGACGACTTGCCCCAACCGCAAATCGAAGAACGCCCGAAAAGGCCTGCGTTTCGTCGTCCTCAGAACCGAACACGACTCCGAAGCGCTGCTATCGTCCACATCGCACGTCGGAGTGGCGTCATAGGAAATCATCCCCAGGTCGGCTGTCCGCCGAAGAATTTCAACCTCCAACAGCGTCAGGTCCTCGAGCGTAGAGAACTCCGCCATGATCGAAGCTCGAATGACAAAAACGTTCGGCCGATGCGGCTACCTCGGGTTCACTGCGCGACGGAACGTCATCTAACGCCATTGGCTCGACATCCTTTTGATAAGCGTGCGATGACCAATGAGAGTGGTTTCGTTTTCAGATGGATCCAAGGTTTGGCGGTCTTCAATTACATTTTTATTAAAGAAATAATCACCGTATGACTATATTTTTTTTTTTTGCTTTTTATGGATACTTAGGGCGTATAGATTCAGTTGTCATCATCAAAACACGAACTCAAAAACCACTTGAGTGCCCCTTTAAGTGACACTTGTCTAGCCGTGTCCGCGTTGAGTACGCCTACCTGATTTTTAACTGTGATCTGTTTTGCTGTGTCCAATCACTGCGTGTCTCGCCATTTTGTCGAAGTATTTCTTTATGAAATATGCATTTCTACAGCAATAATTGCTTGGCTCAATATTCTCGACTTAAAACAATCACATTTTTCAATAGAAGTCTTATACGCATACCTCGTGCCAATTCGTACCGATTATTTAGCGGTGTAATACTTTGCTTGTGTAATAAAATGTTTTCTAGACCGGTTGCTATGTGCAGATTTCATTTTAGCTAATAAGACACGCGCATGTGACTAAAAGTGCGTTACGACGATCCACACGCGTTGCCTTCGCTTCGACGCGCGCCCCCGGTGGCCATCCTTTGCGACGTCACGAGAAGAGAGCTACGGCCTTCTCTTCTAGTAGGTGTAGGTCACAACCGCTGTCGTCGTCTCACTGGTTTGTGATTATTACAGTGGAGCTGTTAAGGGCTAGGTTCCCCAGGATCGTGTCCGTGTATGTCGACACAAACCTGCCTGGACAGCTACCGCCATCTATAAGCGACGTCGGCAAGCACACAACCAGTATGGTTTCCGCCGTCGCTCGTAGATGGCGGCAACCTTTCCAGCTATAATAGAAGAATGGACAGTTGGGCGCGTTGGTGGGAATTTATCGTAGGAAACAGAGCGAAAAACAGACGACGACGAAGAAGAAGCACACAGTGTATCGAGTGCAGCTCCGCTGGTTGTCCTTCTTCACCAGTGTAGAAAGGCTGAACGATTTTTCTTTCTCTGCGATTTTTCTCTCTCGGAGTTTCGTTCACACTACGTTCGCAGACTGGTGCCGCAGTTGTGCAGTGGTCGTGAAATGTCGTAGACACCAAAGCGTGGTGAAGAGTGTGGTGCAGACGACACTTGCCCCTGGCACACGCCCGCCCCGGCGGTGGCCCGCTCGTCGTTGTATAGAGGATCACGTGACATCTCGTACCACGTGATAGCCATGTTTTGGATGGATGGATGGATGGTAATGGCTATACTCCTTGTAACGGGCGGCAGCTTGCGCCACCTAGCCTAACATTTCGTCATCCCCTCTTTTTTTTTTAAATTTGTATAAATTTTGTTCTAACACAGCCCTCCCCCCTTTAAAGGGATACTTCAACGAAATTTGAAATATTCCCGTCGTGTTCAAAAATAGGTTGAATATGATCCACAATATCCGTAAATGACAATCGCACGTTTGTATTTTGATCCTGGTGGCTGTATTTTTCGTTATAAACGGCCCACTCTGGCAAGCGCTCGGAGAAGGCCCAGCTTAGAGCACGTGACATCCAACGCAATCGTGACGTAGGTCGTCTCGAGACGAGCAAAGCTACGGCGAGGCTGACGCCGAGAGGATGGCCTAGTCGTTCCAGTCACCGAAGCGGCTGCTTTCGTACGAATTTTGAGTGACGGGTTAATCTTCTATAATCTTGTAGGGGGACAATAGCGACTTCTGCGACACACAAAAGGGATTCTCGGGAAGAGGGGAGTTCCTCCTTCCCCCCTTCTCTCGTCGTGGCCGGAGGCGAGACAACCTCCGTCACTAGCTGTCAAGGTTCCTAGACGAGCATTACAAACGAGGCGTTAGCGACATCCACCAGGTGCTCTTTGCTAATCGTTTAATTCGTTTTAAAATTCCTTTTCGAGACTTTTTTAACAAGATATTGGTATGTTCCATGTGATACTGCTCTTTTGAACAGATATAGACCAAAAAATGAGCGCCGAAATTTCGTTGTAGTATGCCTTTAAAGTGTTTCCATTGCTTATATTTGAGTATTTTTACACCTCCCTATACTCTTTTTCATACTTACCGTGCAACGCTGCCAAAGCAACTGGCTCGAGCGCGTGGCTTCATCTATGGTTTTGTTTGCGCGAGAACGCGTGGAAATGATCAACGAGATCAAGCCTCACGCTCGCGCCAGTAGCTTTGGCAGCGTTGCACACTAAGTATGAAACAGAGTATAGATCTTTTCCACCAATCTTTAATCTCCTCTTAGTTAGCGCACTAGACCGATTTCACCAGCCTGCTTGACTACGCCACCGCCGCCGCAATGCATCGAGGGAACTTTAGTCTTTCTGCACGTGCGACGACATCGCTGAAGCTCTGCGCGTGTAGAGCACGAGACGGTACAATCCCTCGCATGCACGGCTGTCTGCCTTTTGCGAACTAAAGTTATGGTCGCGTCACGCATGCGCCGAACATTTAGTGAGATTGGTCTATTCTTTCCCTAGCCATTCGTCCATCCATGTCTGCGAATCCCAGTGCCCACTCCAAATCCGTAGTTATCCCCCCCAAGAGGGTGGGACGAAGCTCCGTGCACCTTAAAATTACATTTTCTACAGTTTCCGTTTTGCGGTTGCATATGTTGTATAGAGTGTCTATTTCCTGGAATTTAGCCCTATATATTTTCGTTCTTAGCACCCCCTGTTCTAGTTTCAAACTCCAATGAGCTCCCCAATGAATTATCATACAACTGTTCCTTCTTTATTTTTTTTTTGTGCCCTGTATATTGTTAAAGCTGATTTCCCCTGCAATCTCTCATCCCACAATTTCCTCTCTGTTTCCGTTACTCCCTTTTCTATTGATATGTTCTGATCGGCCCTATCTCGTTGAATGTATCTAACTCTCAGCTTGTGAGTTCGGTTTGTCCACTTAGTGTTTAGATTTTTCATATATAGATACTTGTATACTTTCGCTGCCCACCATGTATCCTCAATTTCAGCTCGTCTTTGTTCAAATTTTACTTTACTGATCGCTTCTCTACTCTCGAAAGATGCCCAACCCATATTCCTCTGTGTTTTGTGTATTCGCATGTGCCATCAATGCCAACCTACCCACACTCTTTTGCTGTATCTCTAAACATGTCTGTATTTCTGACCTCATACACAATACTGCATTCCCAAATGACAGTCCCATTACTCCCTTCCATACAGCCCTAACGACTTCATATCTATTATATTTCCAGAGTGCCCTGTGTTTCATAATAGGTGAATCTCGTTGCCTCTTTTTTATTACAATATCTTCATGTTCTTTTAGATACTTTCTTCCCTCACTTAACCATACTCCCAAATATTTGTACTTTTCTATACGTGTTCCATCATCGTGTCCTGTATCTCCAGGGGTTCCCCCTTCTCGTCGTTGGAAACTATCATATCCGACTTGTCCCTACTGAATTTTAGACCTAAACTGTCCCCTTCCCTGCTGCAAATCCTAATAAGTTCCTGTATTGTCCCACGACTTTCTGCTACGAGTACAACGTCGTCTGCATACATTAACCCTGGAAATATTTGATTTAAGTCCTTCCTCCATGTAAGCCAGGTCAAAACCTAGGTCCGCGCTGAACAGAGCAAGGCAGGGTATGAACGCGAATTTGGTAGCCGGTTGGACACTCACGCAGAGCATGATCCCGATTGAAATGATGTTTTGTTTGCGTAGCTAAATCGGGGTGCACGTTAGCTGACGCTCGCTTCGGCCGACAAAACCTTGATCGCCGAGCGCGGCCGAACTTCCTGTGTATACGAATACATTTTATAGGAAGTTCGTTACGAAGGGCAGAACAAACGTATGGCCGTATAAAAGTATCGCAATCGGCGGCGTAGATTCGCCGAGCTCTACACTCTGTTTCATACTTAGCGTGCAACGCTGTCAAGGCTACTGGCGCGAGCGCGTGGCTTCATCTATGGTTTTGTTTGCGCGAGAACGCGTGCAAATGATCAACGAGATCAAGCCTCACGCTCGCGCCAGTAGCTTTGACAACGTTGCACGCTAAGTATGAAACGGAGTATATATTATGCGTGTGCTGACGACGTTTTTGTCGGTTTTTATAACAGTAGCTGCCTTTGCACCGCCAAGCGTAGGGCTCGATCGTGTTGCATCGCTTTGAACAGCAGCGCTGATGTGTACAGTCACTCGCTTTTCGCATATGGCCTATTAGGCCATATGCGAAATCCTTGCCAGCTATCATCATCATGCCATTGAGAGCCACCATATTGGGGGGTTTATCACATCTTCCAGTTGTGGACGAGGAGCATCTGCATTTAACTCGGTTTTCATGATATTAGGGCAGTTTATTTGTACACTCAATGGGTTGCTGGTTAGTTTCGGATCAAAGAAGAAAAGAAAGACGGCCGCAAAATTCAGGAAAAGGAATTGTCAGCAACAAGGTCGCAAGACTCGTCACTCAAGCAGTGAACTAGGCCATCCAGATCAATGAACGGTATTTCTCGAAGACGTCCTGTGAAGGGTTCGTACTGGACTTGCAGCAGGTAATCGTATTTTAGTTCTACGACTTACACTTTGCCGGGACTATTGTTTTTCGGGCAGAAACCGTCGGTACGGGAAACCCCCCAATATGGCAGAATTGATCATTATCACTGTCCGGGACTGCAAATGTGCTCCTGATTTCACAAACATTACCGTCATCGCAAAACACAGGAAGCAGCTTGGAAGGGAGCTCCTCGAGGCGCTGGCCATTGAGGATCCGGAGGGAGAATGCGTGAGTGTTGCCTCCATCGCGCTCTTGCCCAAAGAAAAAATGTATCTGAGGAGAGCGGCTCCTCGGATGAACCAAGTTGTGACTTTTTGACTCCACGATCCGACCGAGTGAAACGAGGCTGAGACCGCCGGATGTGTAAAAGACAAAAAGAAGGAGGTTTTGCAAGATCCGAAAGTCGAAGAAGAGGAAAACTCCACGGTTCGTGGGGGAAAAAAAGGAAGTTTCTGTCTGAGCTCTGACTGAAGAAGAAGAAGCTACCCTTTTTAGGATGAGGTCAAGGAAAAGGAAGTTTATTAAAAAGGTTGCTAGTCCAGCGGTGTGTCTCTTTCTCTCTCCGTCGCTTTTCCTAACGTTCAGCTGGTAATAAGTAAGCATGAATAACCAACCGGCTCAGCTACAGGCCATCACTATTGTTTTTCGGGCGAAACCGTCGGTACGGGAACCCCCCAATATGGAGGAAATTTGATCATTGATCATGGATACACTAAGGGCGCTTCTTTTTGCATATGGTCTATACCGGCGTCAAATAAAAGCGATCGTGCTCGCCATCGTCTTCTTCCAGTTTATTCGGAGATAGTCTGGCACAGGGGACGAAGCGGAAATTGCGTAGAAGTAAATTTGAAGCCGCGTTTTTTTTTTTTTTTTTTTTTTTTGCCGTCTAGTAGGCGCTTTGATGACTCCGACTCGAGTTACTCCGTTTGGAGCTGAGGGAGCCGCTACTGAACGCGCCCATTGACTTCAGTCTAAAGGCTCAACTCCATGGAACGAATTATGTGACGAATAACTGGCGAACGCCGCCCGACGGCACGCTCGCTTTGCGCGCGATGTAGCAGTCACTGTGTTGATTCCACGCGCAGAGCAAAAGCCGCCGGGCAAAATTCGTCGGTTATTCGCAGCATATTCGTCCAATGGAGTCCAGCCTTAAAACACTGTTAAAACTAGCGCACGGCAGAGTGGCAAGTGACGCCTAGAGTCACTGAATGTTCCCAGAGTACCGAATCTCATTCAGCCCGCTTACCGGAAGTCCATCCCGCAGAATCCAGTTCTGATTGGCTGGTTGAGCCCGCGGCGAAAGTTATCAGGCGACCATTTTGCAGACGGACCCAAAACAACAAAAAAACATATATAAAACGTTTCCGCGTTACCATGGCTACGCAGGTACGCACGGGTGGGAGCTCCGAGCATCGATGAGTTATAGGACCGAATAGAAGGCGCGTTGATTTTCTCTAGATTTTTTTTTCTTTTTTTTTATATCAAGTAGCCGCTAATTTGGTTCGCCAAAGAAGATTGCCGGCTCGTTCGCTCGCTCCGGTTGCACTGGTGCTGCGTTTCGAACTCTACGCCTCAGACGCTAAGCCTAACGCTCGACTTCAATCATCAATGTGTTTCGAGGCGAGAGAGAGAGAGATACGATACAGCCATCTGGCTTCTCCCTATTTGCAAAGATTTGGAGCGTGCGGTTGATGATTTGAACATGCATCTTTGCACATATTCATGAGCAGAAAGAATAAAGCAGAACCTATTTATTGCAAATCGGACTATATTACGTGGCTTTCAATTTATTTTGATCGTCTGCGTGCACAAGGAGTTACTTATCCAGTGTTACTGCGTAGTTCTTGCCGTCTCTCTTGGTTTTCCAGATGTCCTTCGTTCGTTTGGCACGTATATCCCACATGCGGGGAGCGTCGACGCCGTGTTCGCGCTAACAGTGCCCGACAGTGCACATAAATACACGTACGAAGCGGTTTTAACACCGTTTTTCATGCCACGAATTTCAAATAAAAATGCTGAAACTGACCAATTATTTCGTCTGCGTGACTGAGAAATTTTCCAATGTGCCTAGTACGTACAAATTATTCGTGATATTTGCTCTTATAATCGAGCGCAGAGAGATAATGCACTCGCTTTTTCTCATAGAAATGCATTACCGGAAGTTAATTTCTGACTGCTTGCTGTCTGCTTCAAGATGAAACAGCACACTAGCGCCAGCTGAGCCTCTAGCGTTTATTGTAATAACTCTATGTTCGCTCGCTCCGGTTGCACTGGTGCTGCGTTTCGAACTCTACGCCTCAGACGCTAAGCCTAACGCTCGACTTCAATCATATACGATACAGCGAGGAGCAAGTCACGCACCACTCGGAACAAAAGGAAGGATCTTTATTTAAAAAAAAAAAAAAAAAAAAAAACAGTGTCGCCACAAACCAGGAAAGTGGACTGAAGAGCTCGCCGAGAACGAACACCACGCTGTACGCGCCTCGCTTCGGCCGCACAAGGCAGCGCCATTTTGAAGCTGGCTTGGAGCTCGACTGCTGCGCCCCGACTCGGCTCTAAAACGAAGCTTGGGAGTTTCGGTACTCTGGGAACGTTCAGTGACTCTAGTGAGGTCTAGTCATAGTCTATTCTCAAGAGCTCGCGCGTTCCAGGCTTGGCAGACTTTCTTTCGCGCAGTCTGAGCTATAGAGCCACTAAATAAGTATACGCTTAGAGTTTCGGCACTCTGTTCCCCGATATTGTTCTGGGCACCGCCATCTCGGTGATTGTGCAGAGAAGACGCAACTGCCCGTCGTCATGATTCAAAAGTGTGACTTCCTCAGCATTAGATTCGGTGTTAGGAAGATCGTGTAATATTTCTTTGCTCTGTCGCGAACTATTCGAACATTGTGGAAGACGGCAAAGCGTTTCCTGCGATTTGAAATAAAGCTTCAGACAAGTGGCAACCATGATTTTAAGACAAAATAAGGCCAAGTGTCGTTACTCTGAAGCGTAGCTTAATTTTTTCTTTCTTTCTTTTTTTTTTTTTTCGATTGACCTGGAGGTGGGCAGAGAATAAGGCGTGATGCCTGACGAGGTCTCTGTCCCCTTTACAGTTCTAAAACGAACAAAAGTTAGGTGCACTAGTCTAAGCTAAGACGCTAGCAAGCGAGCCCAGAATTGAGTGGCCGCGAGTGTGCTGACGCCGAGAACGAAAGCAGGGAGGGCGAATCAACACGGAATCAATTAGGCGGGCAAGCCTGTCGGTGAGCGGGGCACGGATTGTGTGGCGGGGACATTGTCCCCTGCTTGGAATGCCAGGGGCAGAAGTCTGATTAGCGCCGCCGTGTCGGACGACGTCCCGCAAATTGATCCGCTCACTCGCCCAATGCTCGGCAGGGGACTCGGCCCACCACGATGGATTGCAGTCGGGACTAAAGGCCGCCGGGTTCCATCCATCCCGCGCCAGTTAGTCACCGCGTTGCTCCGCTGGCGTTGGAGGAGTACATACACCACGTGGTTTCGAAGTTGCTCGTGATTGGACCCGGCGGCCCGTGGCTTTGAGTCCATCCTGGAGTATTATATAGTATGCTATGCTATCCAACAATAGTTCCCTTAGTATACTAGAGAAATATTTTGCGGAGAAACTTGATAAACTGAAATCTTGGAAACCCTGAGATGGGGAACGATAAAAAAAACGGACGAACACAACAAAATCTCAAACGAACTACGCGTAAAATGACCCCAGACTGCCTCGTGGGCGCCGCTATCAGGTTGCATTGTATAGAATATTTCAGAAATGTCATTTTCTGAGGTTTATACAGGGCTTCAGAAAGCTCGAGCGATATTGTTTCGTTCAGACTGTTGGAACGTTTCTTGGGGACGGAAAACTGTTTCCCGCGATTTCAGATAAAACCAGAGGCATGATTTTAAGCAACGGTTCCAGTTTCGTTACTCTGAACCATAGCTTCTTTGGGGGCTCTGGTGGGAACTATAATATACTTTACTATCAAACAATAATGCTCTTCGTATTTAAGTCATCCCTTGCAGAGACTACAGGCTGGAACGTTTTGTACCCGCCTGCTCCAGCGACTTGAAGAGACACTACCCCCCCCCCCCCCGAAAAAAAAAGTTTAATATTTCTGCCAGGCGATTTGTAATGGTGTCAGAAGACTAACAAATCAATCTTTTCCTACAGCGTCACGTATATGTTTAATAAAGTAGAAAACACGCAACTGATAGAAACCGAAACCATAACTGGACTGGGGAGGAAGAAGAAATATACAGGAGGAGAGAGTTGTCAGAAATCACGTGGCTGTGCATTTGTTTACTCTTTGTAACCTGCGTATTTGCAGTTTTCTAGAAGCCACAAAAAGAAATGGGCCTTATATTTATTTCCCCATTTTTAATATTGAGTGTGTGCCTTCGATGGCACGCGGCTTTGATTATATTTGGTGTGTGACACTGTGAGTGTCTACAGTCTAGTCCACCAAGAGCGGCCTGTGACCACGGAGAAGAGAGTGAGCGCGACTCAAATCGGAAACTTCTCGATCGCCGGTTTGCGGGCGGAAAGAAAACGATTTTCCAGCCGCAAATTGTGTACTGGGTTGCAGGGCTCTCGTGTATGTCATGTACAAATAAAAACCTCGGAGAGCATAATTACCCTGTCAGTGTCCCTTTAACGCATTAGTACACCACAATACCAAGCACTGCATAATTTTTCGTCGCAGATTACGGTGCAGTTGATAGAGCAACCTTGATGTGTGAAGGGTGGAAAAAGGGCTTGCAGAAATCTGCTGATGCTGAAAAGGGTGTAACTGCCGTTTGGAACAGCTTAAGAGGAAGCTTTTTAGCGACTGTATCGAATAAGTGTTGCCTTACCAATTCTCTCGACATAAAGACACATCAATTGAATTTTGGCATGCTTCGTGTAAAATATTCACGAGTACGCGAGGCAACAGACTTACTTGCGAACTTTAATTGCAGGGGCGGTCAGCTGCAAAATAGTATCTTCAAGTTTGGGCAGCGCCTCCGGCGAGAAATGCCGAATGTTTTTGGTCGTGTTTCGACTGCGCATACTGCGCTTTTCACGTTGCTCGCGGACGCTAAGCTGGCAGAACTTTGTTGGTGGATACACATTTGTAAAATAAAAATTATAAAAAAGTTATTATCATTCTTATTGTTTTGATAGCACACTAAAAACCCGAGCCGTTCATTTTTTTTTTGTTCATTTAAACTTTTTTTTTATTTATAGTTCTTTCACGCGCCATATTGCCACGTGTACACAGCTGCTGCCAGACGCTTGTAAACGATCGTGGCTCGCGTGCATGATCGAACGCTGCAGTTCCGTTTTATGTATGACGCAAGCATTACGTGATCGCGTCTTACGGACGCGCTCGCGTCACTTGGCCGAGAGAAACAGGCCTATAGGCAGATCTCACTAAACGTTTTACGCATGCCTGATGCCACGAGCTATTACTCTACTGTAGACGACTGCAAGCAGTGCATCACTCTGCTCGTGCGAGCAAGTTCGTGCAATTGCAAGCTTGCCAAATCTAGGTTCACGAGCACGCTGCGCATGCTTGCTTGCATTTGCCACCAGTGAGGTGCCATGCTTGCAATTGTCTATACTTGGGGACAACTTTATTTGGCAACGAAGCCAGAGCTATGGGTGCCCATGCCCTTGTGCAGATTAAGCGCCCATAACATCTCTGCTCGAGAGGTCTTCACTTCTTCGGAAATGTCAGAAAAAGTTGTCCTCGAGTATAGAAATGCGCAGGTGTCAACACTAGTTGGGATCCGTACACCACACGCATCACGCGATCCGCTCAGGTGCTAAACTGGTCCCAACACTGGTACTCTAGTACGCAACAGGATGGCCCTGAGATCGGTCTGGGTTCTGCCGCAAGCGCGCGCAATAGCGAGCCTACCAAAGCAAGAATCACGCGCATGATGCGCGTCCCGAGCTATATACGAGACGCCAATCTACTAAAGTATCTCAATCATATGAGAAAGTAGCGCTAGTAGCGCCAAGCTCCCCGTATGGCCGCCATTTTGGTTTATGGAATGAGCAGTTTTTCCCTGTCCTCTCTACTCTTGGTGAGCGGATCCGAATTCCCGGTGACAGGTTGCTTTATAAAGGCATTTCTTGAACACCTAGATTTTGTTATCCACACACCAGAGAAACAAGCGCACATCTTTGCACCGCCACCGCATGCGCCGTCGGTGCTTAGTGGCATTGAAAAATAATTCTCCTCTTTTGAAATGAACGAAAAGAACAATGACATTGTAAGAGATCTGTAGAGATCATTGATAAGTGGATTGCATGCACAGTGCCAAAGACGCTTATGTTGGCGACGAACGCTTCTAGTACGATGACGCTTCATAGCGATCTTGCTGCGACTGGTTCAGGACGACCCTTTCGAAGATTTGAATAAACCGAAATGGCAATGCAGAGTGTAAGTTCGCCTGCTTGTTGCGCAGTGGCTGCAGTGACGTCAGAACGCCGAGTTCTGATTGGCTCTGATTCTAAGGATAGTGGATGGACCTCAGTGCTAGATGCCTTAAGGTCTACCCACTATCCTTCAATTAGAGCCAATCAGAGCTATGCGTTCTGACGTCACCGCAGCCCCTGCGCAACAAGCAGACAAACTTACGCTCCACATTGCCGTGGCAACTGAGATCGATCAGCCAATCACGTTGCGAGGTTTGCTCGTCTATACGTTAGTATCTGTTTTTGTCCAGTAGCATGCAGGAAAAGCAATGGCGCTACTTTCCCAGGATCCAATGGCTCTATATATAGATAGTCGATGAGCCATGTTTCGGACCGCGAATACGTGCTAGCCAGGTGCCTCTGAAAGCCCGCTCACCAGAGCTGACGACGCCTGGTTCAAACGCAGGACAGCGTTAAGGCCCGTTCACACACGTGCGCTTGAGTACGATTGACTGAGACGAGACCGGTTTTTAAGGCTTTACGCTCGTTCACACAGTTGCGTTCGACCGCGTTACGACCGCTTGCGTCGAGCTGTTGCTATGGCGACCCTTACGACGAGCCAGTGAGGAAGCGCTGTGCTGCACGACGCAACGCGGCGCCACGCGGCGTAACGCGGCACAACGCGGCGCAACGTGGTCGACGGAACTGTGTAAAAGCGCCTTTTTGTGACAGTTTACAACAGGCTACATTGCTGCGCAGCCAGTCGTATAAGCCGTCACAAGAAGCCTAAAACCCGGGCTTGTCTCACCTGGTCGTAGTCAAACGCAAGTGTCTGAACGGGCCTGTATGTTTGTCTCTCCGGTTCGAGGACGCATTTCTCTCTTTCTCCCTCTCTCTCTCTCTCTCTCTCTCTCTCTCTCTCGTGGAGCAGAGCCAAAGGAAGGCTAACAAAGGGCGCAGGTAAAGCTCTCAAACTCAAACGCCGTGAGTTCACAGAACGGCCTCTGAAGTGTTGGCTCGAACGAGCACGAAAGAAAGGTCTTTTAAATGGCGAAGCCCGCCTTCGGAGAAATATAGGCAGCCGCCTTGTTTGAGTTGGCGTCTCGACCGAGCCGAGTCACAAGATTAATTGCGGCTGTTTGAGGTACACCGAAACAAATGAGCACCCTGCGGCCTATAGACGGGGGGCTGTCGAGAGTCGTCGGCTGAACAAAAATCCGAGGCGAAATGACACGCCAATGCCGCCTTAATTAGAACGCCGGGGGGAGAGCGCGTCTTAATTAAAAATCGCCTGGCACCACTTTTCCAGAACTCCTCGAGGGGCATTTACTTGATTATGTTTCTTTCTTTAGTTGCCATTTATTATCGGGAGCATTTTTTAAGGGGGGAGGGGGGAGGGGGGGGGGGGGGGGGGGGTGGAGCGGATCGGGGAGTTGTAGCTCGAAGACAACACGTGCAGGCTCCGTGATGACACTTCTCCGGCTTTTAACCTTCGTCTTCGGCGAATCGACTGAAGTAGGTACAAAATTATAATTTTCGTTACAGAAACCACTTCTATGACTTTCAGCTGAGGCTATGTTACGGACACTCGGAGCTCGCTGCACGGTCTCTAAATTTACGCTGGAAGGTACCTAAATGAGCTGTGGAGGAAGCGCATCGGCGCGAAGACGCTGCTGCTCACGCGACGCTTTTTACTAATGCGAAAAATGCGCGCGTCTGTGTACCTGTGCCGTAAATGTGCGTACACCTGGTGGGCGCGTGTGCGTGAATGGCAGCATGTGAGTGTGTACGTGTTTGTGTGAGGGTATATGCTATTGCGTATCTGCGAGTGTGTGCGTGCGCGCGCGCGTCTGTGTGTAAGTGCATGCGTCAGTGTGCACGTGTGTGTGTATGCGCATTTGCGCACCCGCGAGTGCGCGCGTGTGTGTGTTTGCGGGCGCGGGTCAATGCGTGTGTGTATTTACCTATCTGTGTGCGCGTGTCCGCGCGTGTGTACGTGTGTGCGTGTGTGCATTAGCGTATCTGTGAGTTTACGCGTTTGCACGTGTGTGTGTGTGTGTGAGTGTCTATGTGTGCTCGCATATGGATATGTGGATTTCCGCATCTCTCAAGGTGTGCGTGCGTGGAAGTGTGTACTTGTCAGTGTCAGAGATGATGAGTAGTCCGGTGATTCTCTTACAATAGGCCTGTTTTCAAACCTAGAAGAAACTCGTCAATAAGCGTTATGTGATATCTTCGAGCGGATCTCGTTTTTTATTTATTTATTTATTTAGTTTTATCCAGATAAGTTATTTTGTTTGGTTTTTCCTAGCCGTGAGCAATTTTATTTTTTACTAAGTTTCTCATTGTACCAAGTGATAACGGCACGAAGCTTCTAAAGTAATTGAAACGTACCGTATTTTCCGGGCTATAGTACGCGGACTATACATGTTTAAAAGTTGAAATTTCTGGCTGTGCGGACTATCTACGCGTGCGGACCATACAGGAGTTTCGTTTTTTTAAGATCGTTGGTTGTGACGAGACGTGACGGAATTTGTGAATGAAAGGGTAGGGGAATGATGATTTATGTATAATACGAGCTTCTTTGTGAGACAAGAAAGCAGACATATGTCAAGGTGTGCCGTGTATGAGAAGATTTTCCTCTCGAGTAAGCACCAGGTGCGGACTATGCACCACGTGCGGACTATGCGCCGGGTGCGGACTATCTAAGCAAAAACTTGTTTTCGGCCTAAATTGGCCCGGAAAATACGGTAATCGAAAATAACGGTAACATTTTGAAGTAATGTCCACTCACTTCTTTTCTTCTTTCAAGTAATCATGTAATCTAATTAATACTTTTAGACCAAGAGTGTTAATAATTACTTTTTTTGTGTAACGTGTGCAAGACTGCTGTCAGTATATGGTCGCGTGTGAGTGCGCACTTGTGTGTCAGTGTATGTGTCAATGTGTATGGACATGTAGTATCTGTGAGTGTGCGTATTTGCGTTCTTGCGTCCACGCCTGCGTCTGCCTGCGCGTATATGCCTGCGTGTGTCAGTACGGGTGTATGTCTGCGTGCGGGCATGCGGATGTATCTGTGCGTGTTTTCTTGCTGTCGCTCGTGCCTCTTTGCGGGCCTCTGTATGTGTGTGTGCGTCAGTACAGCTCTATATTGATGTGCGCATGTGAATCTCCCCACCTTTGACAGTGTATGTGTGTGTTTGTGTGCTGTGTGCCTGCGTTTGTTGTGTGTGCTCGTGCGCGCCTATGCGTTTGTGTATGCGTATCTGCGTCAGTTTGTGCGTGCGTGTATGGGTTTGTGTGTGACATTCCGTGTCTCAGTGTGTGCGTGAGTGTACACGTGGTGGCTCTGTATGTGTGTGCGCGTGTGTCAGTGTGTATGTGGGCGTGTACGTGTACGTGCATGCACCTGTGAGAACGCGTATCTGTATGTGTGGGCGTATCTGTATATGTGCACGTTCATATCTTCGAGTGCGTGTGTGCGCGCGTGCGTTCATCCGTGTCTGTACGTCTGTGTGTATGAGTGCGTATGTGCATTTGCGTATCGGTGCGTACGTGTTCACGAGCATGCGCGTGTCCGGTGTCTACCTGCACATGTGCATTTGCGCATGCACAGGTAGACACCGCATTTGTGTATGCGCGTGTGTGCGTTTCCCTGTGTTCGTGCCTGCATACATGCTTGCGCGCGTGTGTGCGCGCGGGCGTCGGTGTGAAAGCATGTTTGTGTGTGCGTGCATTTGTGCGTGCGTGCGTCCATGGATATGTGCGTAGATGAATGCGTGCATGGGCGCGTATGCGCACGTGCGCGCGCGTATCTGTCGGCGTGCGTGCGTGATTTAGAATAGAAATTAAAAAAAAAAATAAGTGTCGAGAGATCTTCGATTTTCATTTTTACTGTCAAAAACGTTAAACCGTCTTAAGAATTTTTCACGCTCAGATGGGCATTAACGGCGCTGAAGCGAAGATAGTGTTATTAAAAAACGTTTTTTTTTTTTTTTAAATAACTTCAAATGTTGGGGCAAAGCCACCTTTGGAGAATCAAAAGCGGGCTCGCGCGAGCAAGCAAGAATACCTAGAAGACAACGGCGAGAAGAAAATGGCGGGAAGAAAATTGCGCCAAGATAATGGCGGGAATCGACTAAAAACGAAAAAGGAATGAACCGACGGGAAAGGCTACAAAAAGTGCTGCGAAAGAAACAAAAGGGGGTGGGGAAAGAAAAAATGTAAAACAGGAACAGGAAGTGCAAAAAAAAAAGGCTTTGAAAGTATCCAGATTTTAGAGTGTGTATAGGAATGAACCCGATAACGGCTTTCTTGCGAGTATCCGATTAATTGGACAGCGACTCTGGAGGCACGGGCGGGCGTTGTAGACGAGTCCGATACTGCAAGCTCGGTGGCTGTGGAAGTCAGTGCGTCGGTCGAATCGCGAAGGGGGCTTTGACGGGAACAGCTGTTCATCGATCGTTCGCCGTCTTTTGTCGCAAGGCGCGACCGGTCGCCAAAAGGTGACAAAACAAGTGATGTCGCTTTAGACGTCTGTATCGTTCTGTTTCTTTTCTCTTTTTCTAGCTCGTTTCTAAGTGCGATAGTATTTCTAGGGCCACCACACCGTGAGATAGGGTGGCTTCTTCTGTCGCCACTCGATAGCTAAATTTGGCGGTAAGCTTGAATATAATTATAGGGCAATTCAATTTTTCCGCGCTGCATTTAGCAGGGGCCGCTTTTCAGCTATATCTCGCGGAAATACATGAATTGATGTATAATTATACATTAATTAAAATTATAAATAATTTACCTCGAGAACCGCGCCGCGCTGAGGGAAGCAGATGACGCCGAGCACGACGGACCTCTAAAGGTTCGTTCACGCAGTTGCGTTGGAGTGCGACCGCACTGCTTGCGTGCACGTTGCTATGGTGACACTTGCGACGACCCAATGGAAAAGCGCTGTGCTGTACGACGCTACGCAGCGAATTAAACGCAGTCTCCATTGGCATCAGCCGGAGGCGTAGTCTTGACCTTGGCATTAAAGCCCCTCGATGCGTTTGCGTTTGTCTTGCAAGTAGCGTCAAATGCGCCAGTGAAACGAGGCCCGTACCTCGAGCAGCCCTTGGAAGAAAATGGCGGCGCAGCACTGAAATGAGTGGCCCTTGGAAGCGAATGGCGGCGGAGCACCCGTTCGTGGCACGTGTCTTGCGCGTTACCGCAACAATGGATGCGTGGTACTTATAAAAAAAAAAATGAAAGACGTTTACAATTCTCCGTAACGCCGAATTAGAACGCAGATCTTGAGGAGGAGGAGGGGAAGTAACGGAGATGAGGGTATACCCCTCCTCCTGTCCTACTCGCCTCCCATTTAGGGGAAAATTTCCCGCTAAATTTAGCGGGGAAGTTTTTCCGCTAAATTTAGCACGGAAATTTTTCCGCTCAATTTAGCGGAAAGAATTTTCCACTAAATATATGGGGAAATTTTTCCGCTAAATTTAGTGGGATATTTTTCCCGCTAAATTAAACGGGGAAATTTTTCCGCTAACTTTAGCGGGGAAATTTTTCGATAAGTTTAGCGGGTAATTTTTCCTGCGAAATTTATCGGGGCAATATTTCCGCTAACTTTAGTGGGGAAAATTTCCCGCTAAATTTAGCGGAGAATTTTTTCCCACTAAATTTAGCTGGGAAAATTTTTCCGCTAAATATAGCGGGAAAATTTTTACGCTAAGTTTAGCGGGGAAATTTACCCCTAATACAACGCGCGGGGACGTCACTGGTGACCCTCGTGACGTCACACGTGACGTCACGTGTGCCCCTAGGGACGTCACACGTGTGGAGGGAGGAGGGGGAGGAGGATGGAGGAGGAGGAAGAGGTGGAGGAATTGAGGAACACGGGAGGAGTAGATCAGGAGGGAGGAGGAGAGGGTACTGATGAGGAGGAGGGCATAGCGTCCCCTCTGTACCGACCCCTCCTCCTCCTCAAGAGCTGCGCTCTAATTCAGCATTACAGGGAGTCGTAAACGTCTTTCATTTTTTTTGTATTAATAAGTGGTGCGACTTGTTATTTCACCGATGAGGGACTTTAGCGATGTAAATAATTGCACTGTGGCGGTGAGTTAAAATTATTACTCGATAATTTCTCACGCTTCGTAATATTCGGGCGATCGAGCAAACTGTACTTAATTGGAAAACAATTTTTGAACAAACGGTCAGGAAAAAGATTGGATTTCAGGCGAAACTTGAGCGACTTTACGACGCCCACATTTGAACCTCGTTCAGACGCTATGTCTGTTTATATGTGAAAAAAAGGAAAACGCTCGGCTGTGGCAATGCGTGCAGCTATAAGGTATATCTATATATTATATTTTTCTAGTAATGTCAGTTTTGGGATTCTAATCTGAACACTTGGCGAAAAAGGTCGGCGAAGAATTCGGCAGCCGTGCTTTGCCAGCGTGGTGAAGCGCGGCACTGGCTAATCACGGCCACCGAATTCCTGGTCGACGTTTTTCGCCAAGCAAAAAAAAATTAGAGCACCCTGTATACATGCGTAAAGAAGCGATGTAGTTGGATTTTTTTTTTTTTTTGCACTTGCTCGCGGTAATAGACCCTTTCCGAAATTCAGTCTGGCCACTTTGATCACTATCATCATCTGTGGAACGGCATCTGCGCCATACCAATGGCGGCCTCCTAGTGACTGATAAAGGAAGACGTTGAAGATGCTCCTAAGCGGATGATGCGAGGCCTGTATATTCGGGGGGTCAGCAGGACGCGACGTAGGAATGGAACACAAGAGCTACGTAAGCGTTTATTTCTAACTCAGATTCAGTCCATCTGTGGGCGGCACACAATTGGCTTTAAAGCCCTTTTGTGTATAGAATTTTCTCGAGGCATCTGAGTGGGTTGGAGCTTTGTTCTGAATGCAGGTTCTCGGTCACCATCGAACTGAAAGTGATCGAGAAAGAACTCACACTGAACCATTCCTCGCGTGCCGTTGACCTGCGAAAGTGACGGTGCCGATACAAGTTCATCTCCGCCATTGATATGGCAAAACCTAAACTGCTTTACGAACCACCAGATGGCACTGAATTTCGGAAAGGGTCTATTTGTAATGCGAGACGATTCATCTTCAAAATATTCGGGAAAGAAAACAGTAAGACAATTTAATAACAATGTTGCCTTCAGTTCCCCACTGACGGTAGGACTTCCCGCTCTAAACAAGCGGCCACAACGCTGTTCGACAACTTTGGTTGGCGAGCGGCGTTGGCCACTGCTTTCGTGTGTTTGATGATAGGCTCGCGCCTATTGATGGCTGACCGATCGTTTTCTCTTCGTCGTATTTTTGAGTCTCTGTTTACTTACTTCACATCTTCTTCTCTCTTCAGCTAGAACTGCATCAAGTATTCTTTCTGTATACACCATCTTCCTCTGTCCTCAGCAGTATTCTTTCTGTACATTGTACTCCGTCTCACTTTGTGACCGCGGCCGACGCTACCATCGGACGAGGCCAGTCCAACAGCGCCATAAGTGCTTCGTCGTGGCGCTCAACTTTGTGTCTAATCATGTCGTTTAACACTCAAGACTGTGGTGCATAAAAGGGAAGAAAAAAAAACCTACCACCAGCTCGTCTGCGCACTTACAGTCTTCTCATTACCTGTGTGAATTTGCACCAAAACAAAGGAAGAAAAACGTACGATCGCGGTTTGTTTATTGCACGTGATTGCTTTAGTGTCTGTGCTAGTAAACGCACCAAGACAAAGAGCACCTTGATCACGTACTCGGAGGGCAGCATTAGCATGCGGTCGGATTTAAAGTGAAACAGAGTTTATTCTCTTACTTTTTGTGCCACACTCGAGGCTTAAATGGTCCGTAATACTATCCTCCGGATAAATAGATTGATAAAAGTAACATGGCGCGTGAGCGCTCGGCTGCGAGCCGTGTTCAACAAACGCGTCCATGTACACTCGGCATATAGGCCTCCTGCGTTGCCCAGGAGGCGCTGCGAAGAGGGACTCGTTAGGACTTGTTTTGGGGTAATATACAACCTTGAGCGTCTCAAACTCTCACACGTGTAGAAGCCTGCCTGCTCTGGTGCGAAACGCGATAACGAGGAAAATACAAAAAAAAATGAGAACGCCGTCGAAGCACAGGTCAAAGCTAAGCGCTGGTTCACACTGTTGCAACCGACTACGAACCGAGTCCGACAGAATCGGGCTTTAACTTTTAAGCGTCTTACGTCTGTTCCACGCAGCAGCATTAGCGGTTGTAAGCGGCCTAAAAACCCCTTTGCCGTAGCAACACGTAAAAGGCACTCGGTTAGACTCACACGACTGTGTGAAGCAGCCTTTAAAGAGCTTGAACCCAGAAACGCCGTATCACGTGTTCCAACAAAAAAAAAAAAAAAAAAAAAAGAGAGAGAAAAAAAACAAAAAACGTCGGGACGCAAGATGTTTTGACGCCACCACCAAGATATAAGAGACGCGTACCGATGGCAGGAGTCTGCAACTTTCGGTTGTCTTGCGGCGTTGAATCTAGCCGATTTCGGACGTCGAAAGGTGTTTTTCCGTTCTTCAGCACTACGCGGAAAGAAAAAAAGCGAAGCGAAGGTGCCAGAAGTACTGAGAGGCACAATCAAGTGAGCTTGTACAAGCCAAAAATGAGGGCGCCACAGATTGTTCAAAGCTTCAGCACAGGAGGCCTATTTGTTGACTCGTTCCCTAATAGAACTGTTAACGTCGTATCGCTATTCTTCTTTGACTACTCCTCACGTTACGCGGCGATGAGAAAACTTTTGAAACCATTTACGGGTATACACGGAAGGGCGGAGTTCTCGCCCGACGAACGAATAAAGAGCATGGTGTAAGATACTGCGGTGGAGTATACACGGAAATAATTATATAAGCCCATTTATTTACTTCTTAACGCGCTCCAATCTTTCTTTAAAATAAGTGTTTTTTTTCTAATTAGTTGGAATCTTTAAGGAAAGATAAACAAGAACTAAATCAAACGAGCCGATTGGACCTTTTTCACATACCGACGGCACCAGGCGGTGGCTGCATGAACTAAAAATCGAGGAAGTGACCTACCTGCGCTACCATACGATAATGGG
>JABSTQ010003973.1:0-14262 GCA_013358835.2 Ixodes persulcatus
GGGGCTCGGGGTTTAAAAGAGAGGAACACCATATAAAGGCAAGTAGAATTCGGCACCTGCGGTGCACCGCCCACCACGCAGCCTAACATGGGGATAGCCAACGTATCATAGCGAAAGGGGCTTTGCTGAGTACGTTGTGCTATCAGTGCTGCCTAGGCACTATACCCAAGTGCAGTTCTAGAAAAGGGTTTCTACCACCACCCAAGGTTGTTTCATGCTGCCAAAGAGGATGGAAGAGGAAGGTAAAGAAGGAAGGAGGAAAGTGAAAGAGAGGAGGGGATAGTAGAAGAAAAGGCGACTAGAGACTAGACAAACTCATGCTGGCCGGGCCTTACCAGGACTCCCATCTTCGAGAAGCGGGGGCCGAAGTGGTGTATCGCCTCGCCCGGGGGGCCCCGAAGGGTCCAACCACCCTCGGGCTCGGCTCAATTATCAGGATGCTCTTTTCCCCGGACACGGTTAAGCCTCGCACAGCCAGGTGTGGTCGGGCGAACCCGCATGGCTCGGAGTCCTTGGTAACAGCACTCACCAAACACCTAGTGGCATAGATGGATTATGGGTTCATAGGAGATTTGAGAATCAGTTTGGTAGTATACTTTATATTTAGCTAGAAATGCGTTTTTTTAGAACGAATGACTGTTTTACTTGCATGCTCGTTGTCTGCGGCTGCATTGTAGTAGGGAAGCATAAAAAAAAAAATGATGGCACAAACAAGAACACCAATTTTGTGTCTCTGTGTCTGCCTTCCTTTATTATAGTCCTGGGTTGGATGTTCATGTTGAACCTCAGACTCTGCAGTGTCGCGATACAAAGTACAGGAAGTTCCCGAGAAACGTTTAGCCGTGTTATTTGGCTCGTGTAAACAAACTAAGCATACAGGAAAACTCAAAGCTTGTGAGAATGTGACGCTTGCAGATGCGATAGAAAGCAAAAGTTTGAGAACAAGACGTCATCTGGACAACAAAATAACTGAGAAAAAACGAAATTTCTCAACGTGCCGGATTTCAGCTAAACACTGTGGACTCTTGTAGTAGCTATCTCAGTGAAAAAGAAATGTCAGCATAAAAGAAAACAATATCCTCTTTGTCGCTGGAAAGATTTTTTTTTTCTACTGAACTAGTTACATGCTTCCACAGTGTCATTTCTTGTTCCAACCACATTAGGCAAATATCGTGTTTTTTTGTTATCTTTTGATCAATGTAACGTCATGTTCTCAAACTTACAAGTTCTATCCCCACCGCCAGCGTCACATTTTCATCGGGTTTGAGCCTTCTGCAATGCCTAGTTTATTTGCACGGGCCGAAAAACTCGGTTCTCGTTTCTCGGGTTCTGCCTGGCGAGCGGACGTAATTATGCCCGCATTTTGGTTACAAAGTTTGAATTGCCTCATCTTCGATGCAATACTAAAGCAACTTTTTATATACAATAAGAATAATGCTGTCTTTGGGGCAACAGTCTGGGGCCGCATCTTGCGAGTAACCAAGAAAAACTCCAGGCAGGTCAAATGACGCACAAAAGGCACACGTCCAGTATTTATTCATAGCCCGGATGAACTGAGAGAGCGTTGTACACAAATAAACTCATCGACAAATCCAAGATATTCCACGTGGAATACTCGTAGTTGTAGTAGACTACTAGTCAAATGAATGGCATCCCAGCGTCGCGAGGGCTGCGTTAGCGTTTTGATGAAACAGGAGTCCTCACTGATTGAACACGAGACAGAGTATAACACTGACGTAACTCTGGTGTTTAATCTGTGCCCGTGATGAACTCCGTTATATGGGCTGAAGAAGAGCAATGTTCAGGACATTAACACGGCAGTGTTTGACTATGTTACGATGGCTGTGTTGCAAATCTTGCTCGAGTTGATTGTAGTTACTACCCCGGCTTATATCGTGTGATAATTGGAAAAGAGCGACGAGAACTTAGTTGAAAAACTACAATAGCAGCCTGCTTTGGATAACTTTTTCCAACCTGTACTTCAGCGCCGAGCTAGATGCGATCACAGTGCCAGCGCCTCTGCCGCAGCGGTAACGTAGGGTACTACATACCCCAACGGAGATTATGGAGATTTGGGCCATGATGCGCCTTCATCGCAAACTGTCCAATACAGAAAATGCACCGAAGAAACAAACTCGGCCTTTAGATGCAGAATGACGCCAGAGGCAGTGATAGCAAAGATTTGAGTGTTGCTAGACATAGGCTACGCACGCCGACGTTCACCCCGTCCGGGCATAACAATTCCTACCAGGCTCCTATGTTCAAGGTCACAGCGAAGCAAAGCTCAATACACTCTAGGTTACAACTTTTTCTGCCACGATAGGGCAAGTAAAGGATATATATTTTAGCTCGAACACTTGGGCTGCGGTGGGTATTTTTACTTTCCCCAATTAATATGATACGTGCAAAGTGTTTGCTTCAAAGTTGAGCAGATCTATTTTTATAAAGCTGGGTGGCATTTACATAGATATAATACCGCTTTCTTTGTATGATACTCAGGCTCGGCTTACATAGGATGGTGGATAACAGGCGCCATCCGTTAAATCGGTAACTATTTTTGGTACTAAACGTTTTAAACATAGCTTAATGAATCCAGCTGCACTTGCTGTTTTAAAAGCAGTCATTATTAAGATTATATCAGCTTATGTAATGTGTGAAAATAAAAGGAACTTATATAAAATTTTAGCCAGATTTCTATATTTGAAGCCTGATGATGAAAGTAAATTTAAAAGGAGCGTCGTAAACCCGCCCCCTATGACGCGTGAGAAAGTTATATCTTCGTGATGGGAACCCTCATCACTACCTCGGCAGTATGTTCTTCAGGAATGAGCTGACAGCACACTGGCCGAAATAATGACTAGGCCAAGGAACAAGTACGTTGCTTTCTGGCCTACATTATTGGCAGCGTTGAAGCCCGGCAGAAGGAACATTAGACTATTCGTACGTAGGGACAGAACGAGCGGGTTGGTAGGGATAATTAAACATGAGGAAGAAAACGAGAAGGGACGGACAAACACAAAGTTTGTGTTTGTCCGTCCCTTCTCGTTTTCTTCCTCATGTTTAACTATTCGTACCTTTGGAAAAAAATATGCGTTCTTGTAAACACAAGAGACAATAGAACGCCGTAGAAAAACTGCGCACGCCGCATTTGATGTATCACCTTGATCCTCTTATTATTTTTTTGTGTGCAGTAGTATTACATACTATATGGGGTGTATTTTTTCCGTCTATAAACTAGGGGCAATTATATGTATTATTTCAAAAAAATTAAAGCATTCACTCTATCACTAGCGCAATATTTCAAAAGGAAGCACTCTTGTAAATGCAACTATAAAGAGAACAACATAATTTTTTATTCAGTTCTTGCTTGGTTAGTTGCAATAAGACGAAAGCCAACGTGCGCTTTGCGACATAATTTTATATTTTTTATTGAAAAAAAATATTAAAATACATGGCAGGCAGAAATGTGTTCTTGAAGTATGAAAACCGTAACACTAGCACAGCACGAAATATTTAGGAAGTACTATTTCCCAGCGTTCAACATTGTAATCTTTGTCGCCTGCAGCCCCTGATTTCCAAAGAGTTAGATGAAACATGTTGCTTATTTGATCTCCACGGCGCGGGTTACATTAAACACCATTGTTAACACCGAAAGAAGCTAGCTAGTGAAACTTGAAACTCACGTCCCTTGAGATGAAAACATTGATTTTCCAGCTTAATTCACCTGTTGCCTCTGGATCTTTTAGAGTAACGGTTTGGTGTTATTGAGTCGGCTGGATTCACCAATTAACTGCAACAGTCAGTTGTTCTATGCCATTCATTGCTACCTTATTTATAAATATTTTACTGCTCCGGGCCATCATTTGAAGCGGTTCATGTGGATTTAAAACGAAAAATATCGGGATAAATAGCGTATTATTAAAAGCAAACTTATAAAATGGCACCATCATACCGTCTTTTATAATATTTGCTAGAAAGGTGTTTGAAAGCCTTATGTTAAAGTTCTAGAGTTCACAGCCTCTCTTGATATGATATAAAACATTTTATGCAGTGAAATGTATGGTGGTGTATTCAAGGGTGGAATTACGCAGCACTGCCTCACTTTTTGAGGTTGAGAAAAAATATATTTAGTTACCCCAGGCAAAAAAACTTTTTTTTTTCTATGCTGAGGCTCCAATGACTACGAGTTGCTGCACACGTTGGATTCATCATAAACTACACACATTGCATGCATCATGAAAACTATATTATCAAGCATAAGTTGTGAACGGTTAGCCTTCCAGTACTAGTGCCACTAAAATGCAATCAGTGTTATGTTGTATCAGTTTTATTGCCTCGTTTTGACACGAAATTTGAAGACGACTCAGATAATTAAAAGTATTGCTCTGTAAATATCGATGGGTTACCTGCCTCTACGTAGAAATTCATATTTTAGGTTGTTTATAGGGGAAATATTCTAAAGAGGAAATTGAGGCGTTCTATTACTTTAATTAACCCCATAGCGTGTTGTATTTTTTCTCACAGCTAATTGCATCGCGTTTCATGACTTCAAATTATTAAGTACCACACACAATTTTTATTTCGATGCGAGACACAGCGCGGGCAGATGTACTGATTCTCCATGTGGCGATTTGCTATCCTTTTGTCTTCTCCTTGTCTTGATCGTTTCAGAGCTGCTGTATCTGGAATAAAGCCGCGAAAAGAAAGGACAAGTAAAATACCTGTACACACCAAGCGCTGTCCAGTTGGCCTGTCCAGTTTCTTCGACTCATCCACCGTTTTTCATTCGCTCTGTTTTTATTCGAGATGCATCACCTACTAACCCAAGTGTTTATTTTACTACAGTTTACTTGCTGTATATTGCCCGATGGTTCGTTAGAGAGCTCTCGACTTTTAACAAAAAAAAAGTCACTAGCAAAAATAGAATGCTATGAGAGAAAACTGTCTGTAGTTTTTATATTTTTTGTTTTGATATCAGCACATTTCTAAGACACGTTTCATTCCCGACAACAAACGTTTAGTGCCAGAAAGTCGCCTCATTACGTCACAAATGAACGCGAGATACAGAGAAAGAATGGAAGCTGCCACACGTGTAATGTGAAAATCGTGTCATATGAAACAAATGTGACGTCTGAGTCCTAGATTGAAGGTAGGGGGACTTCGGAAGCGATGCTCTCGAGGGATGCCTTAAAGGGTAACTGCAAAGAAAAAAAAAGTGTTTTTCTAAACAGCCTAATTGGGACAAGCATGTCACAAAACAAATCTTCCGCGAAAAAAACATTTTTTTTTTTCAGCAATATTTACGCCACAGGACGTAATTTAGTCGTGGTCGCAACTTCTCCACATTTGAAAATGCCGCTCTGTCGAAGCGCGCGGAGCGGCTGTTATACGTCACTCTGTGACGTATAGCAGCCACTCCGTGACGTATAATACCAACTTTGTGGCGCGTGATTTAAAACGGACGAAATAGCCGCAAACTAAAATCAGTCTTGCGCAATAAATATTGCTGTAAAAAATTTTGTTTTTGGCGGAAAAATTGTTTTGTGACATGCTTGTCCCAAATAGGCTGTTTAAAAATGCACTTTTTTCTTTGCAGTTATCCTTTAAAATACATGGCTTTCTTGAGGTAAATGTTCGCGCCACTGGTGTCAACCTGAAGTTTTCCTTCACTCAGATGTTGCTTTCTGCAGTTTCTTATCTCAGAGAATCCATCCATACTTCGATGTCAATGTCGCCCCATTTACACTAATTCTAGTCCTCAGAAAATACAGATACCTTCCGCGTTATTGCTTCTTAACGAAAATGCTACAAATCCACAAACAGAAACATAAAGAAGTGCCTATTTGAAAATGAAGATTTTCCAGAACCCGGAACAGCTCTGGGTAATTTCTTTACGCAAAATAACCTTATCTAGCCGAGATGATGTGGATTCTCTTCGCGAGGCATCTGCTGATGTTTAAATTTTTTCTAATAACTATTTTTTTTTCTGGGCGTAGGGCGCGTGTATGTTGTTATGGGAATATCAATAATTGTCTCCTTCCCAAGGCGTTACAGCAAGCAAGATAATATACCAATGTCACCATGCTGTTTGGATATGCCACCGATGCCGGAATGTGTCGAGTTTTTCTGCACGTGCCTCAACCTCGCTGAAGCTCTGCGCGTGCCCAACACAGAACGGCACAAGCCATCTAGGGCCCTGCCGCCTGCCTCCTGTGAACTAAAGCAATGCGCTGAGCGCTTGGTGAGATCGGTCAATTGAATTTATTATACAGTTAACTTGCACCGCACGAAACTTCAGTTTAATCTAAGGAGTTTGAGATACGCCCGACGTTTTTTTGTTCACAAAGGCAACTTAATGTTGAAATGAAAACTAGCTGTCAATTGAACAAACAACAATGAGAAGAATACAGACGTAATCTTCCGCAGACTGGGGGAACGATGACAAGGAAACTATTCGATAATTGAAGCAGTTGGTGTTTACGTAAATGGCGGAGGAAAGAATGGGATGACTGCATTTCTTGAAATATAGATGTAAAGTGTCTTTGACAAACTGGTGAACTCTGCTGGGATGTCAAGGACCATTAAACTGGAGGTTCCTTCTCGAACCTTCTCTTCCGAATCGTTCAACAAGATTTGCCGGTTATACGGTACAAAGGGCAGTTTGATACATTAGACCCATGTTACGGATAAAAAAAACAGGACGCGGGATGGCCAAAAAAACGCGTTTTTCGTTTAAGGCTCGTCAAATTATGAGGCGCTGGAGAAATGCAGCCTTCTGCGTTCAGTCCTTATTTCGAACTCTTTTTGTTCGCCTTCCGCCCATTGAAAAGCATGCGGGAAGGGCCTTAGAACGCACCTGGTATCGCTGCGCCGCAGCGTTCTTCCACAACAAAACGTTCGTCTGCTTTCCTCGCCGTCACCATGGCAACGAACGCCGAATGAATAGACGCACGCACGGTACCGCCGCGTGAAGCCAGCAACAGCTGACGCCATTTTACGAAAGCCGTCTGCTAGCCAAAGCCGAACGCGGTTTGTCATATCAACCGCCTCCGCCGGTGCGCCGCTAGCAAAGACGACGAAGCTGAGACACACCGACGGCGATCGAGCAAGCAACAACACCGCGGGACGACTGCAACGGCGGCATTTATTCGGATCAAAGGCCGCCTTCGCCGGTGCGCCGCTAGCAAAGACGACGAAGCTGAGGCACGCCGACGGCGAATGGGCGAGCAACAGCACCGCGGGACGACTGCAACGGCGGCATTTATTGGAATCAAAGGCGCGAAATAATTAATAACAATTTTTATTTGAATCATAACACGCGATATCCAAGTTGGGGACCACATACCTTTGCTGGGTCTTTCCTGTGAACTTTTTACAGAGACACGGGGTGCCGCATTCAAAACACAGCTCCGTTTGCAAAATAGGGGGGCCCTAAAAAGGGCCGTTTAGACCGCTACCAGAACCTATAACTGACGTGACGAGCACTTGACGAGCGGTTGGCGCATAAGTCGTCTTTATGCACGCAGGCGGGCGACGGGCTCAGCGCAGCGGATCACTCGAAGTTACCGGGGCCGTCAGAATCCTCGTCCTCCGCACTATTCGCGACTCCAATTCACTATAGGTGGCGCCACTCGTTTTCCAAAATGGCGGGTTTAGTGAGGGTCGGAGATGCGTGCCGCTGCTGAGACTGTCTAGTGTGCTGGCTTCACTGAGCGATACAAATTATTTCTGGTATCACTAGGAAGCTAGGGCGTTGTGAGCGCAGGTCACCTTTTTATGCTGAAAACAAAAACAGTATTTAGCGTAATATTTAGGCCAGGAGGTACGTTTTAATTTCGGAGCGAAACCGAAACTGACCTTGATTTTGGATTTAATTTATCGGTATAGGTTTTAATTTCAGATTCTTTCTTAACTCAAAATGTGTCTCACACCGTAATTATTTAGTTAAAGAAGTTGTTCGCGGAAACTTTTGTTCCTTTTAAGACAGGGTCTTTTATACACTTTAGAGGTATCATCGAATATTATTATTTGTTGAAAAAATCAGCGCTGATATTTGTGCGTTCTTTCTGCCTTTTCTCGCTCAGATAATTGTCAAATTAAATAATGAACTGCGGGCCTTTCAATGGCTTTTTGGGTATTTAGATGATTAATCTAAATGAATTAAGAAACGCTGTTCTCATTAGAAACGTTCAAAGACGGAATCCGAGTCAGGCAGCTGAAGTGTGCGTGTTTTTAAAGCAACGCGTGACGCATAGGAGTTTATATTTCATCCAGTGTTTGACTTTTTGCCTATCTTGATAACGACGACAGAGTTTTTCATATGCTAAAAAGAAAACAAAATGATACCTTTCAGGAAAGACGAATATAGTTAATGGCGTATTATTGTGATCGTGGCGTTAATTGGGGGAATACATTGCCGCGATTTGCATTAATAATAATATAAATATTAAACGTAAGATATTTTAATACGCAAATTTTCAAGCTCTAAAATAATTAGTTGGTTATGATCTAATTTAAAACGCGCGAACAAGTTTGACAATCTAAAGTGTGCTACTTATCATCAATGGTGCCAATTGCAGCATTTTCAACTAACAAGTTATAAAATAAACTCTAAAATTAATGACAACATTCTAGATAATGTGAGAAATTCGTGTAAAATTTGATTAATTGAGGGTGCTATCAAAGTAGCGACTTTTGACAATCGGCAAAACTTCCAAAGTCGCCGCCAATATCCTTCCAAAACAAATCCTCCCCCCACCAAAAAAAGAAAAAAAAAAAAATAATTATTGCTTTTTTTAACATTTATTTACTTTCGTATTTGCTCGTCGCCGTTTTGCCAATCTCAGCCTTTCCAGTTCGAAGGAATGCCTACTTGCTTGCGTGTCTGCTCACTGCAGCACGTTTCGTTGGCGTTGCATGGAAGCCGGTGAAACAGTAGTGAGTTTTAGTATTGCATATACGAGCAAACGCAAGCACTGTGTGTTTGCGTTAGCTTTGCGTGTTCCACGCTGTGCGTGTGCGGAGCCCAAAATTGCGGTCTTGGATCGGAGCATGGCAACGATGCGCACGCTGAACGTGGAGCACGCCAACCTAACGCAAACACACAGCGCTTGCGCTTGCTTCTATACGCAATACTAAAACTGTCTAATAATGTACAATCCCATGCCGGCTGCAGCCCCACGTTGGGACAGTGAAGAGTGTTGTTTGCATTCGAAAATGACATTTAGCGAGCCATGATCGCGAGCAGTTCCACCGCGCCCGCTGAGCAGGAGAATCGGGGGACCCTCACTAGAGCGCTTCCCGTTTCCGCCGCGGGAGGGCGAGCGTCGAGCTGGAGACGCGAAGAGGGAAGGTCCCTGTCTGCGTCGGGGCTGTAGATTTTGGCGGCCGCGGCGACGAACGACTGGAATCTATCAGTGTTTCCGCGCGCCTTCTCTCTCCTCCAAAACATGAACTTTGCAAGGTGACCAGTGAAATGGTGGCTCTCGCGCCGTCCAGATGGAAGAGAGTTTTTGACGTGGGCCCAGGTGCCCTCCACCGTATTGGTGTGCGCACCAGTGTTCGGGTCGACAAAGTGTAGCTTGTGGTTAACGGTGAGGTGCGTGAAGCGAGCGTCATCTGCAAGCTTGCGATAGCCAGCCCAACAATCAGTGATTATTCTTGTTCCAGGGCGGACCCACTTGGCTATTAGCCCTAGCAGGGTTTTAGCGTCACGGGTCTCCACGGGAACAAGAAAGCAGCACCCGCTGCCACGCTCCACACCGCCGAAAACCCACTGGCCAGGCCTTAAATACCCGCGATGGTACTTTCGCCGCTCGAACATACTCTCGTCTAGTTCCACAGTCACGCCTTCGCCGCCAATCATCTCTGAATGCGTAAAGACGGCATTTACCACAACCTCCCGACAAAGGCTCGTCCAATCAGTTATTGCCTTACTTGCGACATCAGTCTCCCGCTGAATGACGGCGCACGGTAGGTTCTGGCACCAGAGGTAGATGATCTTCATGAGTTGGGGAAGCGTCAGGTGCGATCCCTCGAAAAAGGAACCGCTCCATACCGAGACCTCGCCCCGGCACTGAACCTTGACCGGCTTCCTCTTGGGCACCTCACGAGTCATCCATACACCGCATCTCCAAGAACAGCCATCCGCAGATCTAGCGCGGACTTGCAGCGTCATCGCAGCTTCGCACTCTGGGCACGCACGAGAACCCAGGAGCAGGCCCATGCCCTGTAGCAAATTAATTGCTTCAAGAGGATCTTTCATGGCTTCATGAAGACGGCACAAGTTAAACGCCATGGCACTGCGACGCTCGCCTCTGGAAGAATAAAGCGCCGAGGGAGCTAAACCAGCAGAACTGTGCGCTTCTTTGCATTTATTATTTTTATTTGATCCGCCATTTTATACCTCGTGACACAATTCTAACAAACTCATTGGTTGATCGGTCGGACCACACCATCGCGTGACAAAACAAACGCCAAACGTGTGTCCAGAGACGGCATCGTCACAGAGAAGGGAGCTGTCGAACCCAACAACAAAATGAAGTAACAAAGTGAATAAAAAGAAAAAAAATAAGAAGGGAGCCGTTGGGTTTTCGGACGGAGTCTTCTTTGATGAGAGGAAGAGCGGCCGTGCTGCTCTGCCTGCTCGGAATGTTCCTTGCTTGTTTTTTTTTATTTTTTTTTTTACCCTAGAGGGTGTTACGACCCTTATTTGAAGCTGATTTGTTAATTTAATAACAAACAATGCGTTGGAACGAAGGAGGTAGAGAGTCTTGGCGTCACAATATATACTCCGCGCTCGGGCAGGCCTCATGGTGCCGCCGACGACTGTTAGGCTATTTATTTTGCTCCTTTAGATGTTTTTTATCGTGACGACCACTCCACCGTTCCTTTGAGTCTCCAGCGGAGATCGGGCAGTTTTTAATAATTATTATTATTTTCGTTTGAAGGGTACCCTTACCATGCTGCTTCGTTCCTGACGCCATAAAAATATTCTTTCTGTTTAGATTATACGCGCGAAAAATCCACACTGACTAGGGCCTCAGTAACAACTCTGCATTACTCAGGCTAAAGAAACAAAATAAATAGCCTAACGGTCGTCGGCGGCATTATGAGGCCTGCCCGAGCGCGGAGTATAACGGTCTTGCAATACGGTATGTATTGTGCATTCGTTTTTTTTTTTTTTTTCATTCTTTTCTACGAAGTCGAATTCTGACGCCAAGACTCTCTACCTCCTTCGTTCCAACGCGTTGTTTGTTATTAAATTAACAAATCAGCTTCAAATAAGGGTCGTAACACCCTCTAGGGTAAAAAAAAAAAAAAAAAAGAAAAAGAAGCAAGGAACATTTTGAGCAGGCAGAGCAGCACGGCCGCTCTTCCTCTCATCAAAGAAGACGCCGTCCGAAAACCCAACGGCTCCCTTCTTATTTTTTTTCTTTTTATTCACTTTGTTACTTCATTTTGTTGTTGGGTTCGACAGCTCCCTTCTCTGTGACGATGCCGTCTCTGGACATACGTTTGGCGTTTGTTTTGTCACACGATGGTGTGGTCCGACCGATCAACCAATGAGTTTGTTAGAATTGTCTCACGAGGTATAAAATGGGGGATCAAATAAAAATAATAAATGCAAAGAAGCGCACAGTTCTGCTTGTTTAGCCCCCTCGGCGCTTTATTCGTCCAGAGGCGAGCGTCGCAGTGCCATGGCGTTTAACTTGTGCCGTCTTCATAACGCCATGAAAGATCCTCTTGAAGCAATTAATTTGCTTCAGGGCATGGGCCTGCTCCTGGGTTCTCGTGCGTGCCCAGAGTGCGAAGCTGCGATGACGCTGCAAGTCCGCGCTAGATCTGCGGATGGCTATTCTTGGAGATGCGGTGTATGGATGACTCGTGAGGTGCCCAAGAGGAAGCCGGTCAAGCTTCAGTGCCGGGGCGAGGTCTCGGTACGGAGCGGTTCCTTTTTCGAGGGATCGCACCTGACGCTTCCCCAACTCATGAAGATCATCTACCTCTGGTGCCAGAACCTACCGTGCGCCGTCATTCAGCGGGAGACTGATGTCGCAAGTAAGACAATAACTGATTGGACGAGCCTTTGTCGGGAGGTTGTGGTAAATGCCGTCTTTACGCATTCAGAGATGATTGGCGGCGAAGGCGTGACTGTAGAACTAGACGAGAGTATGTTCGGGCGGCGAAAGTACCATCGCGGGTATTTAAGGCCTGGCCAGTGGGTTTTCGGCGGTGTGGAGCGTGGCAGCGGGTGCTGCTTTCTTGTTCCCGTGGAGACCCGTGACGCTAAAACCCTGCTAGGGCTAATAGCCAAGTGGGTCCGCCCTGGAACAAGAATAATCACTGATTGTTGGGCTGGCTATCGCAAGCTTGCAGATGACGCTCGCTTCACGCACCTCACCGTTAACCACAAGCTGCACTTTGTCGACCCGAACACTGGTGCGCACACCATACGGTGGAGGGCACCTGGGGGGCTATGTTGCGCTTTTTGGACTCCCAGGAGACTAGGGAGAGGGAGGTGACGTCAACAACGCAGCAAATGCAGATTGGATGTTGATTTTGTTTTCTTCTGTCAACATCCAATCTGCGTTTCTCTAGTCGTTGACGTCACTTCCCTCTTCCAAGTCTCCTGGGAGTCCAAAAAGCGCAACATAGCACCCCTGGGCCCACGTCAAAAACTCTCTTCCATCTGGACGGCGCGAGAGCCACCATTTCACTGGTCACCTTGCAAAGTTCATGTTTTGGAGGAGAGAGAAGGCGCGCGGAAACACTGATAGATTCTGGAGCCATGCGGTTTAGAGAAGCTCGTTATAGCGAACGCCGTTTTACCGACCCCAGTTTGTCGAATCGCCTCATAGAGAAGCTCAGTTTAGAGAAAATGGCGACGAGCCCGAAGAGCCTCCTTTTAGCGAATCTGCGGTTGATAGAAACACTGTTTATCGAATTCCTGGGGGCGCTGGAGTGCTTGCCAAGCCAGGAGGCGTTAGCCAAGCTTGGCTGAAATTCGCGCGCAGCCGGAGGACCGGAGCAGCCGGAGCTCGCTACACTAGTGTGCTGCAGAGGAAGCGGTGGTGCGGCGTGCGGCTGCTAGCGACTTCTGTTGCACTTCACTGGTGTTCCGCAGTGGTTCCGCGTTTCTTTTGGCATGTGTGCGCTCGGCGTCGTCATGTGTGGAGGTCTGCGTGAGCGATGAGCACGCTTTTGCGATGATAGTTATCGCGCAAGTGGTGCACATCGCCAGTGTGAACGCGCCTGCGGTACCAAATCTGCTGCCAAGCTTGCCGCGGTATGTGAAACGTTCGTGTGTGTGAGTGAAAAAGGGGCGGGCGGGCTGGCTGGCTGGTTGTGTTCGCGTCAAAGTGACTACATGTGGCGATGACTTCGTGAGTGTGTACTAAGCGACGTCCCCTGTTACACGAAAAGTGCGCGTATTTTTTGTCTCTTTTTTGCTTCTTGGACACTCTTATCCCCTGTCCTATACCCCGACTTATTGGCTCGTTGCAAGGGTTGCCATGGCAAACCACAGTCGCGTCTCGTTGCAAGCGGACGCAGTGCAGTCAAACGCAAATTTCTGAACCAGCCTTAAAAGTTTGAGGAGTTCAAAGGACTGGGATTGCTACAAACTTCCACTCCTCTGAATGGAGCTGGAATGGAATTGGTGGCCCCAGTTTGCAACTCATATCCCTAGTCTTCTTTTTGTCTTTATTTCAACTGCAGCTCAGCAATTCTGAAACTGTCGGAGGACGCGTGATGACGTCTTAACTCAATGCAGCAAGTTGTCCATGAGACTTTGAGTTTGTCCGTCCCATCTTGTCTCAGTCTCGTGGTTTTTAGTCAAATGTTTAACCACCACCAGCCGTTTGCACCCTAACCTTTTGTTGCCATGCTTTTGCTTTTGTTGTCCATGACTTGCTCGAGGTGAATGCGTGTGGAGAGCAGTCACAGTGCCAGTCGTGCCCAAGCTAAAGCTGTCCTTTCAGATAAGCTCTCAGAGAAGATTCAGTACAATCTTTTGAATAGATTCATGCGGGATTTGCACAGTGCAGGGTTGGAGCTAGATGCAAGACCCGTCATGGTGGTGACAACAAAACGCTAAATGATGAAATTGCGCTAGAATGAACTGCAGTCTCAACACACTCACAGAGGGCGATATGTGGCTGAAGTGAATGTGGTCGAGGCAGTCTTGGCCGTTACAGGAACGCCTGAACATATTGAAGGCACATCTAGAGCTTCACAGTCCGAATTCCAAGTAATAACCCC
>JABSTQ010003974.1:0-22216 GCA_013358835.2 Ixodes persulcatus
CCCCAAACAAAGGCACACTACTTGGGCGTGAAGCGCGTTCTCTACTTCTTTTTTTTTTTTTTTCGCTTGGGGAAAAGGGCTAAAAGCTATTTTCGTTCTCTCTTTTTTTTTTTCTTCTTGTGGGCGCGTGTGGGTTCATAGAACAACTTCCAGCATAAGAATAAAAACGCACGAGAAGAATGAGTATAAGAAAATTAGTCGACAACTTGGACTCCGTTCTCTCATTCTTGCGGAGAAATCCCTTTCGTAGGAATCCACTATTGCTTGGCCGAAAGTCACAAGCTGCAGATGTCTTACAACGCGCGCTCTCACACATCGCTTGCCTAAACAGCCGCAATCGTCATATGAGTTCCCCATTAGAGGGGGCACACTCTCGTGTTAGTCGTTGATGACAACGTCCATTGGGGACGCCCTCGTTAGAAAAAATCATTTTACTATAAAGTTCACAATCTGCGCCCGTCCGGCCAAATTGTGCAAGTTGGGGTACGCTCACTGCAGACGCACAACAAAAGGGGGCCCACTCGCAGCTGCCCCTATCTACAGATCTCACCTCTCCCTGAACTGGTCACTTCGGCGAGGGCAGCTGATCAGAGAATGTTTAGACTTGGGATAAACTGTTCCAAGGTCCCGCACAGGGACGGCCCTAGAAATACTTGCATGGCAGAGAGGCCAAATGCCCCCCCCCCCCCCTTTTTTTCATCTTCCTTTTTTTTTGAACCTATATTCGCTCTTTTCAATTTTTGAGTATACGTGTCATTGGAATGGTTTTCTACCCTAGCAATCGCCACACAGCAAAACCCAACTAAGTCAAAAACCGGGTCAACTCTCGTGGGCACGTAAGCAATAGGGAGTTTTAGCGAGTCGTTTTTCAAGCACACGGTTCCGAAATCACGAACGGTACAGCTGGTCCGTTCCGTGAAACCGTAGGTGAAATTTGACGTACTTTAGCGAATCGTAAAAGTTGCGCGACCGTGTAAACGATGATGATGATAGTGCTTAACGGTGGCGCCATCTTCTAGTGAAGATGTGAAACATTCTGCAACGTGTAAATCCGGGGCGGACACCGTGGTGGTGGCTCGTGTTTCCGGCGTACGACTGATGTAAACAAGACGGCCGATGTAACATTTGCCGGTCGGAATTTCAAGAACTGCGAAGCTAGATGAAGTAAAACGTATCTAAACGACCGTAAAGGTATGTGGTGTGTCTCCGTCATCCTGAACTTGAACGATCGTTCACGTTGTGTGCCGTCGAACCAAATCATTTCGTCTGCTCGCGGTCGCCACGGCAGCTAGTCTGCCCGCAGATCGCAAACATTTACTAGCATGCGTAGTTTACAGCATTCACGATCGCTTACCATTGTGAGCAGTCCTCGAAATGATTTGGTTCAACCTCTCAAATGAAGCAGACTAACAGGACGGCAATTCTCCTCCCGCTGTCCTAAGCCTAACGCTCGGCTGGGTCGGCGAAGGCAGTTGCCGAACCGACCGCCATCTTTTTTTCACCCGAGTCGTGAACGGTGTTGGCTGCGTTGCGGTGACGACTCCAGCGGCCGGAATGGGAGAAACGAACGAGAAGAGCCTCCCGACGTCCCGAACGACTCGCGCGCGCATGCGCAGTGGCGTCGCCGATGCGTTGGAGGGCGAACCGTTCGTGTGGAAACGACCTGCTAAAACTCCCTAATAACACGTGTCCCAATCCGATGTTCTTTCAAGCGTTTCGGCTGCGTGTAGTGCGTATAAACGTAAGGAAATGAGACGTCATTTCCCCATAACTTGGCAAACGAAGGAAACTAAAGCTTCCGTGAGCCAATGAGAGTGTTGGAGCGAGGCACGTGACAACGTACGGTGGTGGGTACTGTTCCTAAAAATAGCTGTCACGCGCTTTGCTCTGCGACTGATTCCCTCACAGCAGCTCTGACCTTTGAAGTTTGCCCAGTACGGTGAAACGGAGTACAGACAAAACAAACAGGAAACGAGCTGCCAGCATACGCTACTCATACTTCCAACAAAAAGGATTAGTTTCTCCCCAAGTTGGGCGACATTTATCGTGAATCTTTAGAGCTGCGAAGCTGTAAGTATTGCGTACTCAAGATTCTTTTTTTCTTGCGAGTTTGTGATTTTTACAATGCCCTGCAAGCAAAAACGATAAAACAAAAAACGGCGTTTTCTCGAAATGGTGAAGTCATTCCGAGGGGGTTTAAAAGAACTCGTAAAGAAAACCCCGCAGCTGCGCATGCGCCACCAGCCTTGTCTGCATAGTCCAAGGTCTTGTGGTGGATTACGGAGCTCTATGCGGATGCTAAGCGTGCAGCGGAAACGGTCTACTGAAACTCCCCAATTTGCGAAAGGAAACGGTGTGATCGATGCTGAAGAGCATTTTTTTTTTGTGGACATAAAAAAAAAGGATTTGTCTTCACTTCGCACTGCACCTTTTAGCACGGAAGTTCCTATTCAATTATGTCTTTACTTTCTTAAAAAAAATAGTTATTTATATTACCGAATTACAAAACATCGAAATTGCATAATTGCTCTCAGTACTTGCATCGATTTTTGCTCGCATAGTGAGTAAGATCAGTTCAAAACATACCCGAAACGAAAAGGTGGTATGTGCATTTTCTGAGGTGTTACTTTCTTAGCGGTCTAACTTTTAGGAAGTGCTATTTTCATGCGTGTGCACTCGTTGTTTTGAGCTGCAGGGCATTTTAAAGTGGAGATCAAGAAGAAAATAAAACAGCATGATCCCCTTAGCTTTTCTAAACCAGATTAGCAGCACCTTCTGGCAACAATGTGCCTTTGGCGGTTTCATCCACTGTCGGGCGTGAGAGACAGAGCTTGCGTACTCTCTCGGGAGCTAAAACAAAATATCTTGCGACACAAACCAAATGTTCTAAAAAAAAAAAAAAAGAAAAAAGCTTTAAACGGTTTATGCATGAGTTGTTGAGTCAGGCAAGGATTCCAGATCAAAATATTCAACGAACAAACAAAGCGTAATTTCCAACGAGTTAGAACGTCCAATAGTAGACCTTTTGACTCGAACGGTTGCGGCTTGAGGACCACCTTCGGTAATCTCGCAAACAAAACCATCCGGGTTGGAACACGATGGTTCGATTTCACCAGAAACCTCAACGTGCGAAGCTTCCACAGACGGTCGCTTACGAGTATTCTCAATGTGGGACTTCAGAAGCTTTCGCTTGCCATAGGGAGCTTGCTTTCGACCCATGACGCCAGAGGCGAACGTAACACTTCCGAGCGACACAAATTCGAACGCACCAAACGCGAAGCGCAGCTGCGTTGAACTGCCCGTCACCCGCTGTCGCTCTCGCCCGCGCGAAAGAAGGTCGCGTATGAATACAAGACAAATGCGTGCACCATGCCACACGGAGAAACTACTTGATCTCTCGTCCTTGCGGACAGAGACCGCCATCTAGCGGGAGGAGAACAAAATGCAAAACACATAAAAATAGTTGAAACTTGAGACCGAAAACTTGCTTTCGGAAATATCGCTGTAGTTCCGAAACGGATTATCCTACACTAATTATTTTTATACCAATCGATTCCGTAATAAATTTTAGAGGCACTACTGCGAACACAAGTGTTTTTTTTTTAAATTAATGGATTATGTAAAACGTCGTTGAACCCAAAAGTGTCAAAACAGCCGTTTTCAGTCGAATTCAAGATTTAAAAAATATATATATGTACTAAACACTCAGAAACATGCCTGCACGAATGCACCAATTGAGTATTAATCTCTTTATCGTAAAAGTTTCAAGCAAATACAAAGAGCGGTTCTCATGTAGGAATTTTTCGAAAACGTCAAAAATCTACATGTATTCTCTATGGCGCTTGGAGGTACTATGCCCTCTTAAAATAGCTTCGCTGGTCTTCCATCTTCACGTGAAGTGAAAGGGCTCTACATTTCTTCTATTAATATCCGAATCAAAGATCGTTTACCTCGGAAGTATCGCGGACACCAAAAGGAGCCGTCGGACGAGAAGGGCTCACTGGAAGGACTTCTGGTCCGAGGCTGCCCTCTGGTGTCCGGGGTAATTGAAGTGAAGTATAAAGTAACTCAAAAGTAACTATAAGTAATCGAAAAAGTAATCAAATCATCAATATAGCTATAATTATTAAAATGGCTGTATAATGACCCAAAGTAATCAAAATACTGGGTCAATAGACCGATCTCACCGAGCGTTCGGCGAATGCGTGACGCCGCCATAACTTTAGTTCACGGGAGGCAGACGGCCGTGCATGCAAGGGCTCGTGCCATCTCGTGCTCCATACGCGCAGAGCTCCAGCGAGGTTGTCGCACGTGCAGAAAGACTAAAGTTCCCTCGATGCATTGCGGCAGCGGTGGCGTAGTCAAACTGGCTGGTGAGATCGGTCTATTGCAGCTCAAACCATTTTAAAGGGTAATCATAATGCAAATTTAGTTCATAAGAACGCAACTGGTTCGATATTAGCTCAAAGTAATCAAAAATCATCAAACTCAATTAAGCCGAATTAAGGTTCGTCGGGTCAATAGTAACTCGAAATAATCAAGAGTAATTGCAATGAAAATTGAGCTCATGATAGATAAATTGGTAACGCAATAATTCCAAGTACTTAAATTGTCACCAACATGTTAATTGGGCGGATTTAAAGCCCATTGGGTTAATAGTAAATAAAAATAATCACCATGCCAATTATGCCCACAATGAATGATTTGGTTGAAAATTATCAGAAAATAATCAAGCCTTATTACAATGTCAATTAAGCCGAATTAGGGTTATATGGACAAAATAGTAATAAAAATGTGAATCGAGCTCTTAAAAGACCAATTGGTTGCATGTGACCTCAAAGTAATCAGAAGAGTTACCAAATTGTGAAATAGGACGAATTCATTGGGTCAAGGTAACTCAAAGTAATCAGATGAGTAATCGTAATATACATTAGGCTCATAATAAATAAGTTTGTATGAAGATAAGCTCGAAGTAATCAAAAGAGTCAGTCATCCAAATATCATCTCGGTCGAATTTAAGTCCACTGGGTTAAAAGTAACTCGAAGTAATAAAAAGAGTAATAAAAATGTCAACTGAGTTCATTATAGATCAATTGGAGGTATAATAACACGAAGTAATCTAAAGAGTAGCCAAAATGTCAGTTAGGCCGAATTAAAGTCCATTCGGTCAATAGTAAGTCAAAGTAATCAAACAAGTAATTGTGATGTCAATTGAGCTAATAATAAATACTTTTTTTCAATATTAGCCCAACAAAATCAAGACAGTCATCGCAATATCAATGAGGCCGAATTAAAGTACTTTGGATTGAAAGTAACCCTAAGTAATCAAGACTAATAATAATGTATGATTGAGCTCACAACCGATAAATTGTCACTAGAATTACACAAAGTAAACAATAGTTGCCAAATGTCACTTAGGCCGAATTAAAGTCAATTGAATTGAGAGTAACTCGAAGTAATCAAAAGAGTAATCATAATGTCAATAATCATCACATAAAAACTCATTCCGTTGAAGATTACCTAAAAGTAATGAAGAGTCATCACAATGACATTTAATTCGAATTTATGGCCAATGGATCAAAAGTAACCCAAAGTAATCAAAAGAGGAATAATAATAATGTCAACTGAGCTGATTATAGATCAATTGGAGCAATAATAACACGAAGTAATCAAAAGAGTAATCATAAATTGCAATTGTACTTGTACCATCTGAACTGTAGCAATGTTAAGTCGAGTAATAAGAAAGGTTAAACAAAACGTCCATTCAGCTAATATAAATTCGAGCGCGCCACAATAACTCAATATTACAAAAAGAGTAATCAACATATCAACTAAGATGATGAAAATAATCCCTGGAGGAAAGGGAACAAGAGGGACAAAGGACAAACACAATTTAATTGCATTATAATATTATCAACTAAGCCTCGTCAATAGTGGTACTAGTAACTCCAAGTAATCACAATAGGGATCAAATGGTCAGTTGTCGCCCCAAAAATCTAATTGTATAAAAAATTATTTTAAGTTACCAAATGTGTAAGCAAACACGACCGCCGAAGACAATAAGTGCATATATATATTGTGGATTAAATTGACTGACCCCGGGATTAAATTGGGTAGCTCAAGGATTAAATTATGTGGCGCTTGGATTAAACTTGGTGGCACTTGGATTAAATTGGCCGTCGCTTGGATTAAAATGAGCGGGAAAACCTGTAGACGCGGGCGCGACGTCATCAGTGCAGCCGTTCAATCGGCTGGCCCCATGCGTGGTGTTGCTCGCGCGTGCTCCGACGACGCCCTCTACGAATTTGTGTTTCACACTCTCGCTGGAATTTGAGCGGCACACGTTCTTTCCACGAGCCAGCAGCCGCCGGTGTGCGCGATGAAAATGATCAGTTTGCCGCTAGGGGCGCCCTGGTCGGGGCTTGAGTTACGTCCGCGCTCCTTTCCGTGTTGGGTAAAGTTGTGTCTAACCGCGGCTAGTGGCAGCAAACTACGGTGAGCTTAACTCAGGTTAAGGCTTCCCGTGTAACTAAACCACTACACTTGTGCAGAAAGCCAAGCTGATTTAATTTTTAATTTCACTTCAGTGGCGAGCACGATACCGGTGCTCCCCACTCTGGGGCAGCTTTTCGTGGCATATCTGAAGAAATAAGAGGGCACGCGAATATAGATTTGATCGGCGCCCAGGGTGTGCGAGCTCCATGTACGCCCAAACGTTTGACTGCATTGCCAAGAAACGCTGTTCACGAGTATCAGGAACCTGTTTATGTCGATCCTTTGTTTTATCATCATTTCACTTTATTGGGCCACAAGTTTTAGAAATTTACTTACTGCAGTCCACTTTTGTTGACCCCTGTGGTAGCTGAGTCCACAATCCTTGACTCCGGTAGCACATTACGAGTCCCCGGTATACGCTAAAATCAAATTTTGCATGATTTGAACGGTACGTGGTCCCGCATGCGCAGTCGGGCCCACGGTAACGCTAGTACGGTAGCGGTAGTAAGTTAACGGTTTGCTAAAAGTTCCTAATAAAAAGCCACAGTCTGCAGACAGCCAGGATCTTGTTTAGCGCGCCTATTAAATGGTCAGCCCGTGTGTAAGAACCGTGAAACAGAAGTTAGCAGTTCGTTCGTGCAAGCCCCCCGCCGCCATGTTTGAGCAAGGCCCACAAGGCGCGGCTAGGTGCGCGCCTTCGTGCCTGGCCGTATACACTTGTTTGCTATTGCATTCGATGGACTATATCTTTTTTTTTTCTTTTTTCAAATATAAAGATAGTTTTTTTTTTTTTTTTGTTAACGTGAAGAAACGAGCGTTTGTGCACCTTTATTGGAGTTGTAAAGCAGGGAAGCCGTCTCGATCGGCAAATGTAATAACGCGACCAGAGTTGGAATCGCTCGGGTGTGAATACAAGCTTTCTCCAATTCCGCTGAACGCAGACGATAAAAAGAAGCAGCAAAAGCAAAGGTTGTCTTGAGTATTTTGAAACATCGGCATGCACTGCAAAAATATATTGCGTTTACCCGTTTTTTGCAGCAAAAGCTGAGAGCAGACACACGATATAATGCAATTCTCCCTGCGTGTAAATAGAGTTTCGTAGGCAAGGACTCCGTTGCTAGCGGGAGCTCGTGCTGTCGCTTTGAGCATGGATTGGGCACGCGCCCGTAAGTCTCGCGGCAATTCTTAGCGTACGTTCTACTAAAACGTTTTTGTATCTTGAACGAAGTGCATTTGAAGACTCGTCATCACTCGAGTTATGCAAATAAAAGACACCACAATACGTGCAAAAAAAGGACTTTTCGGTAATTTTTAGCATTACCGATCGTTTTCCCAAACCAGCAGCTTGATTTCTTTCGTACACATTTTATAAACGTCGAATATTACCTGCAACTGCCCAAATGCGCGCGAAGGAATATCCGATGTCTGCTATTTAAGCGCCTGATGCATATAACTATACCCATTAAATACACTCACCTATAGACCTTTCCAAAAAAGGACACTTGGCAGGTTCCATTTTCAGTGTTCGTGCGTATGGCGCGTGATTTGCTCGCTTTCCGAAGCGACGAACGTGCGCGTTCTGGACTGTGATTTAACACGTGTGGACTGTGATTTTTGTAAACAGTGGAAACGTCTATAGGGAGTATTCACTGGCGGCCATAGCTGTGTGCTTGGCTGCGGAGCGCGTGCTGAACGCGAGCTTCCACAGTTCTTTCGCCACGTGCATTCCGCACCACCAAGATTGCCGGTCTTGGCAGCCTATTAATGCGAGCTCGTTCTGAGCATGCGCTCTAAACAGTGACCTCAAATATGGCGGCCAGTGAATACTCCCTATTGTTTTCCCTCAGTTAAAAAAAAATAATAGCGCGTGCTCGGTTGCCTTGCCAGCGCAATTCTATTTTATCCTATTTATAAGCGAGGCTCTCTTTCATCCGTACTGTGTGTCGAGATAGTATTGTTTTGAAGTTCTCACGCGCAAGGTATGTCCATGTGTTCACTAGCAAAGCGGATCAGTTGTGCCGCACACCAGCGGGCGGTACAGCTAATACGCCTTGCCCCCCGTCCGTCCCTCCCCTCCCCCCCCCCCCCCCCCCCCCCCCTTTGTAACTCACGCAGTAAGGTACTTACTGCTTGAATTAAGAAAGATCGTCCAGAAAAGCCTTCAAAAGACAAGACCATTTTTTTTTTCTTGTCAATAAATGATGTTTCAAAAATCACAAAGTACAAATCACATACTAAGACGAAGACATCAAAATACTTATTGCTACGAGGAAAAATATTGCCCTGGCCCAGTTGACCTTTCAAGAAATACTCCCGCTAAACTACTAATGGCGGATTCGGGTGGTCAATCGCCGGTGAGCCCTTGCCGGTGGCACCGGCGACCAAAACCACGCCAGCGGCGCACCACGTGACCTTCTCCACCCGAACACAAAGCGCCGGCAACTAGCGTTTTCGTTCGCCTGGATCGTGCGTGAGCTTTGTTAACTTCTTCCTCGATTGATCTATGGTACAATGAGGACGCTGTAGGTGTCAACAACATAAATTCCGACTCTTTGAGATGTGTGTAAACACATTGGCTCCACAATGGACCTCTTGGCGAATATGTGCTGCCACCTAGACACGCGAATCGGTTCGAGACTAGGTGACTGGAAAACAACGCGCGCCCAAGGCCTCTCCCACCCGTTCCACACCCAAAACGTCAGCTACATCCTGTTCACCCATTGAGGCGATGTGACCGAGATAAGGCTCCCCCAAGCTCACCTTTGTCCCCATCGTGCGTAATCTTCCGCCCCGAGGTCGACACAACGAAACCGCTCAAAGGCGAGAAATGCAAGATGGCGGATTGTTTGGAACTCGATACTCTCGAACCCAGGCGCATGAAATACTCCACGCATGCGCACCGCGTATTTCTACAAAAGGTCCATTGTTTTCGAAATATTAAGATCACCACAGCATGTACAGCTGACAGGATCTTAAATTATAATTTTAATGTATGGGCAGATGAATAAATCCGTGTGGTGCTGCACGCACACGCGTTAAATTTTAATAGTATATATATATATATATATATATATATATATATATATATATTTTTTTTTTTTTTGGGGGGGGGGGGGGGTTGAGGAAACTGTTGTCATTTTACAACGATCCCATTGAGGCTCGCCGGCGTTGCTTTTCATATTCTGTTTATTGTTATTACCTTTTTGGAATCCTGTCTTCTCATTGCGCTTACCCCCCTTGAAATTGTAATGCGTATTCAAATATCGAACTGCATCACCATCCGTACTTTTTTTTTTTTTTTTCAGCGTTGTAATAATGTGTTATTACACAGTTGTAAAACAAAGTAATGTATGATGCAGCCCGTGTCTCAGACCAAACTGACCTTGCGCGTGCTGGACAAATTCCTCCAAAAATGTTGGCTTTCTTTGAAACTAATTTTTTTTTATCTTCGTTGTTTTCGCTATCTTCTCTCGGAGCACAAATCGGTGTTTGTCTCAACAGCTTCGTTCACCACTCGAACCCGCTATTTGCCGCTTCCGGCGAACATTGTATCGTTTGGTTCCCATTCCTGATTCGGATGTGACGACACCGGATACAGTCTGGCAGACAAGCTGCCTGACCTCTTGGAGCTCGGGCAAAAGTTGTGCCGCTAAATTGCCGGAACACGTTTGAGAAAAGCCACCCGAACAGCTTGCACCAGCCAGCCTTTGACCACGCGAACGCCCTTGCCGAAAAATGGCAAAATAATTTGCCGGGAAACGACCACCCGAATTCGTCATAAGACATCCTGTAATAAAATAACTACTACACATTTCTCACCACATACAACCCCATTAAAAAAAGAATCGAAAGGCACAGCAGAACAGCCCTTTTTGTTCAGGATGTTGTCATAGATTATACTGCTCTACTGTGGCTGAGGATCCGAAACAACCTTTTTTCGATCACACATAAATCTATACAAAAACAGCCGTACAAAAAATAAAAACAAAAACAACAACCTTGAAACAATACATTCATTGCATATTTGTGACTGCATCTCTCATTGCAATGCTCCTGCTACCAGATTTCCTCGGCGCCACTCGCTTTCGTTTCGCTGCGACATTCTGTTTCTTCCCAAGAATGTACATCCGTGTTCGCAGAAACAACGTCACAACCTTTTTGTGTACTTCGTGGCATGTCGGAAAGGCATTGGCAGTAAACAACGAGCTCAATACTGTTTCTTTTAGAGCTGGGAGGCTCACTTCGTTGCTCAGGTGGTCGCATTCATTTTTCTTGAAATGCGGTAGAATTAGTACCGTGTTTGCTTCGCCGATCGCAGAAATATGGTGCACAACAGAACGCGAGTTGCTCGATCGCTGGCGACTCTCCTTTCACTGACGCGCTATGCTCGCGGTAACACAACCTTCTTTATTTTAGTGGCACCCCAGTCTCTCACGAATCGTTCTCAACTTGGCCAACTCAATGAAAGCGAGCTAAGAGCGAGCGAGTCAGTTTCCATCATCAAATACGTACGAAAAGACGTGTCGAAGTTATTCGTGCCGGTAAATTAGTTACGTGTTTGTCTCGTCTGACGCTCGTATTAGGCGATCTTGATCGGCGAGACCGAAAGAGACAAGTAATACGATCCAGAGTTTTACAATGACTTGCCTCGCAAAATCTGCTTCGGAGGCAGTCGAAACTTTTCCGACCGATCCGGTAGAGCCATTGTCTTCGTCGCTGAAGATTTTCTTTTCCCGTCGGGACGGCAAAAAGCTTCTTCCCTCTCGCAATGCTGTTTGTAGAATCCAAATGTAGCGCAGCATGGCGCCATCGCCTTGCCGCCAAAGTCGTAATAAAAAATAATAATAACAATAATAATAACGGTTGGGCCGTAGGTTTTTTTTTTTTTTTTTTTTTCACAAACTAAGCTATCAATGCTTATGCTCGCCACACACTATTTATTTTGAAAATAAATGGAATATATTATTTTGCAATTTATGCACTTGCCTACGGGAGTGATTAATTTGTAGAATAATGCGGCTGGGTTCGAGACTGTGAGCCCCACCAGAAATCGCGCTCTTGTTCCGTGGTACCGTAACCGCGTGGCTTCTTCAGTTTTGGGTTTTTCGATGGCGTTGTACATTTTGTCGTCTGCTTTTTGCAAACGTTATTTGCGTTTCGGGGCTGTCGTGTCGCGATGCTTCGAGATGAGGGAATTCTGTTCGCGCATGAGACGGACCAGTGAGTTCGTAATCCCCCCGACGGTACGAACCTTTCTCGGGACCGTGTATGGTGTTACTTCGCTCCTGACGGCACGTATCCATGCCAGCCGTCTCACGGGAAAATAATTGGCACACGGAAAGTGAAAGAGAAGCTTTTTCCCGATCCCGGCCAATAGTAATTTCAGCAGCCGATTGCTACATACACGTCTCACCGCGGCATGTTGAAAGCCGGCAACGCTCGAGGTCGTGCTCCCTTATGGAACTTTCCGTGAGGCTCCTCTTGTGACTCGGTGTCGAGAGCCGGTTAAGAGCTACGCGAAGCAACGTATACTCACGCGTCTCGCCCCTCGCTCGAGTGGTGGAACAAACAAGATGGCGAATTTGGTTTGGCGAAACGCATTCTCGAACCCGTGGACGATGGATAGCGTGCATGCGCACTACGTGTTTCTGAAAAAGGTGGATTAGAGACTCGCGGCATTTAACGTGCTAATCCTGCACCAATAATGAGGCGCGGAAAGAAAGGTGCTGACTCCGGAGTCTTCATAGTTTACTCCCATATGTGCACCATGTAGGGAACACCAGGGGGGGGGGGGGGGTCGGGGATACAGGCACCGGACGTGTTCAACTACGCACACTGGCATCAGTTCACGCCTAGTAAATACTCCTTGGCCGGCTTGTTTCTTCTGCCAGTACCTGGGGTCACGCTAAACGGCCAGATTTGCCAGGCAGGCCCGGTACATTCTGTATTACTTTTTCCGAACCCCAGCAGGGTTCTTGGACGACGGTGCCTGACCCATCCCACCCTCACGTGGCCTTGAGTCGGTATGCATGGAGCGCAAAAGCATTCGGTGCACTCCATCTGGCCGTCCGCTGAACGTTATGTACCTACACGAAGCACTACAGGCATATGACTCGAGTGGGACAAAACTTGTTGAGATGAAATTTTGCATTGAACCAAGTCATCTATTCGCCTTCTATACAGCACTCTGTTAAGGAGGTGCGACTCAATAAACTGTGTGCGGAACGCTGAGGCATGCGGTCTGGAGCAGCTCGTTTTAACGAACGCTGTCTTAGCAACAACAGTTTATCGAATCGCCTCGAAACTCCGTTTAGAGAAAATGGCGACCGCCGGCATGCTGCTTTCGTTGTTCCCGACTGATTAGCCTGGCTTGCCGAACCGTTGGCGGCGCCCAATTGAAGCATTCTTTACCGAGCATCTTGTATATCAATGGCAAGTTTTCATCTAATAAAACAAAACAATTGTGTAATAAATCTATGCGGAGGGCAAGTTCGTCTGCTTCTTGCGCAGGGGGTAGCGGTGACGTCAGAACGCCGAGCCCTGATTGGCTGACCGCGACCCCCCTATCTGAGCGTCGTCTGCTCCTTTGCAACGTCGTCTGCTCGCAACGTCGTCTGCGTCTGTCTTACCTTTCCTGCGACTTTCGGAAGTGCAGAGGCCAGATTCACAAAACCATCTTACGCCAAAAGAGTGCGTAAGACAAAACGTGAGAACAAATTCGTATTCACGAAACGAAATTATCGTAAGTTTTGCTCAGGTTACGACGGAATCCTACGACGATCAACTCAGCATGGCCGACAGCGTCGCTCAGTTACTTGGTCGCGACGATCAACAGACGTTTATTTTTGTACGTGCTCAGCTCTTCTCACGCGTCCCGACTGCAAGCAGCAAGAAAAAAAGTAAAAAGTACTTGAAATAAACCACGACGAACAAGAACGCTGGATCCACAAACACCCGGGAAATGCTCCAACGGCCACGATTCCACTGACCCCGAGTAAGCGAGCTCGGCAGGTAGGCCTAGCAGGCACAGCGGTGCTCCGACGGTCCTTGGCCAAGACCGTCTGCCCACGACCGGCTGGCGTGCTCAATGGAATATGCCCGGGCGACCCTTGTGAACCCTTCAATCTCTTCCTCTTTTCATCTCCTTGTTTTCCGAGGCAGCGGTGACTCTCGCTGGTGAAAAAGCGGTGAATCTCCGACAGACGCAGGAAAGGTAAAGCAGCCATCGCTTTGACTAGCAGACGTAAAGCAGACGATGTTAACTGCGCCGACCCGCCGACACCGTTAAAGAGTGAGGAGTCTCGCCGCACACGAAAGGAGGGAAAAAGTATTTGGGAGGGAACTTGCGGACCCTAACACGCTCACTCTCGGTTCTTAGCAAACAAACCTCGGCGCCTCGGGACACCTCGCCAGTGAGTCCTTTGACTTCTCTCCTTGGTGCGCGTCTGCTAGTTGTTAAAAACAACGTACCGCTGGATTTATTTCGTCTGCCCTCTCTGAAAGGCGAAGTCGAGCTCGCTCGTAAAGACCTGCACTTCCGAAAGTCGCAGGAAAGGTAAGACAGACGCAGACGACGTTGCGAGCAGACGACGTTGCAAAGGAGCAGACGACGCTCAGATAGGGGGGGTCGCGATCAGCCAATCAGGGCTCGGCGTTCTGACGTCACCGCTACTTCCTTTCTCATGCGCAGAAGACAAAAATGAGCCCACTTGCGAGGCGTATTGACTTGCTCTGATCGTGTAGCGGTATCCGTACATTACGCGGCACTATTAGCCCGAACTCGACATCGGCGCTTTTTGCTATTTTTTCCCAGTATCATGCATTGTCTATAGTCAGTTACAGGTTAAAAAAAGTATTCGAGGGTAAGGAGGGCTGGGGAGGAGGAAGCAAACGGAATGCTGGAGAGAAGAAAACCTCCTCCTCTCTCTAGTGTTCCGTCTGCTTCCTCCACCTCAGCCTTACTTTCCCTCGAAAACTTTTCTTAACCTGTAACTGACTAAAGCACTATAAGCTCTACCGCTTAGGTTGGATACTCGCATTAACAGTCTTAAAAAGATCATTCACTTTTAAGAAGAAAACAAAACTGGAAAGACCGGCGATAGTTTGTTCGTGCTAACTCCGTGGCAGTGTACCTATAATGTGTGCAATAAAAAAATGACAATCGCAAGCCATGTTAAAAAAAAAAAATCGGCTGCTTTTGCTTTAGCTCGTTTTAATACTTCAAAAAATACTTCGAAGTGGCGGCCCGTACAGATACAGGCAACGTTGAACTATAACACGACACGCTCCGATAGTCGTACTCGACAAAGAATGACCACAGCAAGGCTAGCTAATATATCATTGTGGGGTACGGTCATCCTAGAGCTAAAAACAATCCTCTAAACCTTTTTAATATATCGACACACACCCTTGTGTTTTTACACTTTGCGCAGGCTTAGTAAGCATTATAGTGGGACCTAAGTAGGTATTTGCACCGCAATTTCAAGGGTAACAGCGAACTCTTCCTTTCAGTATCTCCTTCGAAAACCATGACGCATCAGTGTTACTTGACGTCACAGAATACCTATACATTCTATGCATTTAGTACGCCTTTCGGCTATCATGTTAAAAAGACAGACAGTTATTTTCTTTAACGAGCGAAATGTAGACGGAATATAGTTTTCTATGTTTTCGCGCTCTTAGCCTCTAGATGTTTTTTTTTTATTTTTGTTATTTTAAGTTCTATCTATTTAAGCCAAGATTTTTGTTTAGTGCGAGAGAATATATCTATGCCTCCATAGCCTACAAACAAAACTCGCAAAAAAAAGCGCGGAAAAAAAAAGGGGGGGGGGGTTGTAATCGGTGCTCGGAGCCCTGTGTTTCATCGCACCTATAGGAAGTGGAGCGCTTGCTGATAGGGCGGGTGGCCCGATTAATTATGCCGGATGGAAAAATGGGCCAAGGTTTGGAGCACGGCGGAATAAACCTTATCTACACTGCAGTCGGTACAGTAAGACGAGAGATTGCAATTCACTCGGTGTTCGGCTTCCCTTTAATTTCCCGTAAGACGAGCATAATTTTGGTTCTAAAGTTTTAAAATTAAATACCCAATAAAAAAAAAGAGAAGAAAACAATTACAACACGGGAAAAAAAAGGAATCGTTATTGTGCGCGGTGAAAATTGAAATTTAATTTACTATCGGCTCGGCGTTTGTTCTTCGTGTTGAAGAAAAAAAAAAAGATTATATCTTGGTTTGTTTACATCTCTTTTTTTAAATCTTTTTATAAACCCCGTGCCTGTCCTCTTCCCTTTGTGCTAGAGCTTTCATCACGTAGAAGGAATTTTTAACGAACTTGTTGATACACTCTAAGAAAAAATGACTCCACGTGGTGGTCAAATGGCGCTTTGGAGGCTTTGACTACCCCAAAAGGCGAATTACTAGCCTTTGGGCAAAGTGACGACACCAAACCGCTGTGGAATGACCACCTTTCTGCAGGTTAGGACTAGGGTGTGGTCACTTTCGAATCTGATATTTACGTGCAGGCAGTCGTAAACAATATTAGTAACTTAGATAACAACAGAAAGACTATAAATTATATTCTTCCTCAGCTTTCGTGATCCTTTAAGATCCGCCAAGATCACATCTGTTGTGCAATTCGCGTAAATTGGTGGAATAAACATTTTGTCAGCGCGAGCAGCAACACTGGTCTCGACGAAAGCCGTGGACCGTGGTATGGTGTAGCTGCGGCATCATAACAACAACAAACGACGTCGGTGTTTGCCGAACTGAGGTAAGGATATCTTTTTGCCGTATTTTATTGCAAAGAATATTTAAAAGAAAAAAATTATTAGTTGTATATCTTATCGTGTTGAACCATTGAACACTGAGTCCGAGGATCGGAAGGGTAAACATGCTCAGAGGTATGTGACTGTGTCACCCGTACTGTTTTCATCAATCTCGGACTGGTTGAGTTTCTGAGCTGCACCCGTCGTGGTTGTGATCTCCTGGCTGTACGTACGTAATGCAAAAACTTTCCAATTCAGTAGCAGGTTGAAATTCAGCGGCAGCGTATAGTAATTGGCTTTTACTAGATTGTGCGTCGTTACGGACGCTATTTGTGCTTTTACAAGCGCCAGCGCGAGCCCGAACTGGCGCCTCTTTCGCCGTTTGCGTTCTTCAGTTTTGATGTTCTGCTCCATGATTTATTAAGCCTAAACCTAAAAGTCAGTCACCTCTGTCTCGTCACCCGTCAGGGCACCCCATAGCGCTGCCGCTCTACCGGCCCTTTCTGGATGTCGCCAAGTAGCAGCCGGATCGTCGAACCACACCCATCGTTGCCCCTCCACCAGAGGATCACTACATTTTGGTGCGTCAGCTACCACTATATTTCGGCACGTCAGCTACCGCTATATTTTGGTGCGTCGGCCGAGCCTGTCGGCCCATCCCGTTTTTTCGACCGTTTAACTCTTTTTCTGGGCACAAAAAGAGTCCCTGCGGTTTTTCACGACGTTCTTGCTCTTGTGCTCGTTCAGTTTTTTTTAGGGCAGTATATAAGCTTCTGAGGTTCTTTGCAGTGTTCCAACACTTGTGTTCCTTCAGTTCTTTTAGAACAGTAAATAAGCCCCTGATGTTCTTCACAGTGTTCCAATGCTCGTGATCGTTCAGTTTACCAGTCTGCCCTGCAAGACGTGGCCTTTCAAACCTGTTTATCTTTTCCCCTTGGCCGGTCGCTGTGCTGTACCCGGTTTTGGATTTTACGAAATTTCACTGCATTGAGACATGCTGCCCTATACTCCGTTCACCCCTAAGCTGAGACAGAGCCATATATGTAGAAAGTTTGGCCATTCGTTGGGAAGTATAGGAGACAAATGAGGATGCGCCATTGGCCGAAAGCGGGCTGGGCGTGTTCCAGGGCGTCTTCACAAATTCGAATGTGGCCAATCAGAAGCCGGAAATAATTCCCTGGCGGTGGTTGCGAGAAACAAACTTAATAAGTGCGTCGGAGTAACTCTCGGTGACTGAAAATGTGGTGCGTGTGATGTTTAACTCACGGTCATCCGAAATTATGGTGGAAGAGTGCGACTGGCAGAACGATCGACATAATCCCCGTGTGCCGAGGGCCGGGAGTCTACCGTCCGAGCGGTCACACTCTCCCCGAGCAAAACAGAGTTTAGCGGCACATTTGTTTCTTACATCTTTCTGCATGATCATAATCGTAACATCCTGTGCACCCTATTTTCAACCATGAAGGGTCACTGCACTTCACACTTGCGTGCTTATTAAAACCATATACCAACATATACCTGTGATTAAAACAGTTTCTCCCTACTACCGCTAGGAATTCTTCTAGGCTTCTGGTTGGCCAAGAGAGAATATCAAGCCCACTTTCTGCTTCTGGTGCATGCCCAGGCTCTGCCCGCACCTCCCATTGACCAAACTTTCTATACACGGCTCTGAGCTGAGACTGCAGTGGGAACTACGTGCCCGCCGAACCAATCAGCCACCTCCCTTTCATCACCTGACCCAGTCCTCGGTGTGTGGGTATGAGCGGGAGCATGATCACGTGGCAAAAGAGGGATGTATGACTGGTCCATTGAATACGTAGCTTTCACCACAGTCTCAGCTTAGGGATGAATGGAATATAGTCAGCGCGCAAGATGGCCACCCAGCTCCGGCCTCCCAAGAAGTTGGTGTTTACAAGACGGCCGCTGTCTTCATTGGCCTCCTCGCTCGAAACCCTATGCCGTAGAACCAGCGTGCACCAGCACGCGACACGAAGCTTCATCGACGGCTGCCCGTACGCGAAGGAGCTAGCATCCCCTCCGTTCAAGACGGGTGCTTTCGGTGAATCGCAGTGCTGTGAAATTAATTGTTTCTCTTTCGGTTTTCCTTCTAAGAAAACGTTTTTATCATAAATGCCTGTGACCCCAACAGCAGCCGCTAAGCCGACATTTTCCTCTGACTGCAACTATCTCAAATATGACTAACTTTCCTCGGATATGAAGTTTTTCCAATATCATTTCTCATTGAATACTTGTGTGTATTGGAAGATAAGTGTCGTGTTCTGGTATTTTTATTATTGTAGTCTCTCTATAGCTACCGTTAAAAAAAAAATATTGAGAATGGGAGTGCAGTAGTTTTTCGTTCTGCTTTAATGGGGTACGGAAGCAAAAATTTAGTGCCTATTTCTTTGTGTAGACATGGTTTGCTTCATGACAGCAGCTCACAAACAGCAGTCTTTCGTCTGTAAATGCAAGAAGAGCAATTTTAAAAGAAATAAAACAATTTCCTAATACCGCCTGGTAGTTGAGGTGTGCGCTTTGTTGGAATGTCTCACGTCACGGGCTCATCGGGCACGCTACACCACGGTGTGGCGCAACTGATGGAGCCGTACGGGAGAAAGCGGCGCTTGGCGCACCTCTGAAGCATTTCCGAGGTACGGTGTACCTCGGAAATGCCCGAGGTACACCGTACCTCGGGCATTTCCACTTGGCAGTATTGTAACGCGCTGACGATGAAGCTGGCACCACCTAGTGATGACGATCGTAATTACTATACCCTTGGCCTCGTATGGGCCCGTGACGTTGCGAGCGTGACTTCACGGGCAAATATCCCGAGATGCGTCTTGCCAACTCGATGGCTGATTTTGAAGCGCTCGCCAGAATCTGTCAGTTGGAACAAAAAATATAGCCATCTGCTGAAAATACAAGCATGTGATTACCATTTACGGATATCATGGATCATATTTCACTCATTTCGAAGTGTTCCGGGGATATTCCAAGTTTGGATTCTGTACCCTCTGAACGTCTTTCTTGGGGTTTTGTTTAAAACAAAATATAAGCAAAGGAGAATCTAATAATTGGCTTTTACTGGTTTGTTACGTCGTCCAAGACACTATTTGTACTATTATGAGTGCAAGTTCGAGTCAGAGCTTGCGCCTCTTTTGCCATTCTTGTTCTTCAGTTCTGATGTTCTGCTCTATAGTTAATTAAATCTAAACCTAAAAGTCAATCACCTCTGCCTTGTCACCGGCAGGGTTCGCGCTGACTGTGAACCCCGGCCACTACTCGTCTTCCATCAGGATACCCCATCACCTGGCCGCTCTACCAGCCCTTTTTGGATGTCTCCTGCTGCCAAGGAGCAGCCTGATCATTGAACCACCGAACTTCCAACATTGTTGCCTCTCCGTCAAAAAATTACTACAGGCAGTCCGGTCTGCTTGTGGGGAAGCTGTGTCCAGAGCTGACCTGCCTGCTGTTAGTGCTGTCCTCTTGAAGTGCCTACTGTTGTCATTCGTATACCATCAAGTGAGCAGACAATTTCAGGAATCCACCATAGGCCTAAACTGCGCGGCCACACAGTCTGTCCCACACCAAAAGGATGGTTGCCTCCCATGTGCGGGGACGAGTCCAAATGCATATAGACAAAAATCAATCTGGGATCTCATGTGGTAGCCAAATAACAGTTAAAAAGAGTACTCATAAATGCCCCCTTGTCTCCACATATCGCATGCTTGGATCACCTGATGAACTGCGGGTGATAAAAAGTGGTGGTGGGGTGATGTACATGACCGTTGTAAAAACTGTTTGAAAACAGTACTATTAATCTGGGTCCGTTGTCAAACACAAGTGTCCTTGGCTGTCCAAATCAATCAAAGATGTTGCACTGCGCTTCCACTGTGGTCTTGGCCGATGCTTCTATCTGCTTCGTTTCCGAGTGGACCACGATCAGTATCACGTAACTCTCCAGCAGTACGGCATAATATAAGCCATGCTCAGCGTTGCTTGGTATCCAATCAGCTGACCAGAACCTGCACCAGGAGCATTTAACAGGACTGGGCACATGTTTCGCACCTTCTTACATGGTCTTAAATGTCTTTGTCAACACCGGGGTACCAGAAAAAAGTTTGTGCCAAGCTCTTCATGACTGACCTGCCTGGGGCCCTATGTTGCGCTTTTTGGACTCCCACGGCGACTAGGGAGAAGGAAATGACGTCAACAATGCAACATGCACAGATTAAGTGTTGATTGGTGAAAGTCGCTGATGACGAATTTCCGCAGAAGAAAACAAAGCTCACTTTTTCTTTGTTTTATTCTGCGGAAATTCGTCATCAGCGACTCTCACCACTCAACATCCAATCTGCGTTTGCTGCGCGTTTGACGTCACTTCCTTCTCCCTAGTCTCCGTGGGAGTCCAAAAAGCGCGACATAGGGCCCCAGGATAGGCGTCATGGAGCATAGCCTCCTGTATAGTGATAATGCCTGCTCAATTGCCAGTTGCCAGCTATCACCACAAGGGTGCGTCGCTTTCCTATACAAGGCAGAAAATGTGAATGAAAATAAGCCTCTCTCGTGCGTTCTTGTATTCTTGGTGCTGTTTTTGGCATTTTTCGTGGTACCTGCGGGCAAGAACTTGACGGGGCTGTCATTTCACGAGACCCCAAGCAACACCCGGGATCATGGAAAGTGACTAAAGCTTATTTTGAGGAAAGACTGCGTCCCAAATTCGACCTCCTATATACTTAATAGTGTGTGGTAGGCACCTTTTTGTGACGTACATGAAGGAAGGCCTGTCTGGTCCTCCTTCGTGCATTCTGCTGAGGCTCCACTCAAAGCCCAGCTTGGCTCAGGCCTCTCTGGTGTCGAAGCTGGATGAGCCCATGTACCCTTCCAGGTCCTCTTTTGGTGCTGCTTGACTGGCCCTCACTGTTTACCTACGCACATCTTTCTCGCACTGCTCGAGGTATATAATGACAGGCACCTGACAACAGGCACAGTGCGTCATTGCGAAACGTGAGCCCCGGCACAGCTAACACCTTCCACAGTGCTTACGTGACTTCGTAGCGGTTGTTACCCCAGAGGACCCTGGCTGTTGCAATTCATCTTCACCTTCTGAACTTTAAAGCAAAACCAATTATGCAGCAAAACCAAAGCATGCACTGCCTTTCAGAATTTTAGCACCGCTTCTCGGCATCATTGTCAGTTGCAATGCTTTGTTTGTAGTTGAGATGGTGATATCACAACACCTTCCTTATCACTCATGGTGCTTGCAGTAACTTTGCAGAACATGAAAACATTCAAACTGCATACAGCTGACACTGCAGTGGAATGACCAAAATATGCAGTTGCAATTTCTGCTTGCGTCGGCCAGCTCCCTACAATGCGACGTCGGGACGTGCCATGTCACAGTGTAATAGGACGGCAGCTATGATTGATGTAGGAACCATCATACAATGCCTGTCTTTGTCGTGCATTTGTTTTACATCTACTTTGCCAACTGATGCAATGAAAAGAGTTTTTGTTGAAGGCTACCGAGTTGGCAGGTTACGACCGCCTGAGCATTCAGCTAATTGGTGATTTCACTTGGCTACTCGTTTCAGCGGAATGTCTAATCTTGATTCTGTTTGTCCATAATCTATTTATTGGCTGGTTTGTTCAAAAGTAACTCAGTCGGTCTATCTAAGGAAGCCTCAAGAAAAAGCTTTGCTAAGGCAGCACTAGCCTTGACAATTTTTTTTTCTTGAGACCGAGATAAGGCCACCCAATTTCATTTTGAGCAAGCCAGCTCGCTGCATAGGAGGAATGACCCATATTTAGCTTGAAGTTATAGGTTTCACATGAGCACATTCCATTTGTAGCTGAAAAAGAGGTGTCACTTAATTAGATAGACAAGTGAAACAAAAACATTATTAGTGAAAGCTGAGCTAAACACTTTAGCTCAGCTTTCAGTATTTTGGGTCAT